>JAGKTI010006536.1:0-40329 GCA_018397915.1 Birgus latro
AAATCATCATTTTTGGGTTAAAATTTTATTAATTCATGCTCTGTGCCAATTACTTAGGTGAATGGGGTCTTAATTAAGTGCTATGCATGTCCGGTAGGGAGTTAGGTAGGTGGTTTTCTGATTTAGGTTAGGTTAGGTTAGGGTCAAGAATGACCAGTGCTGTAGGTGAACAGTGAACACCTTTGCCATACCTAATTCTTTTTCTGGTAACAGTTTATTTATTTGATGCTTTGTATCCCATATTTTAGTGCATAAGATATGAGAAATGATGATTTTCATAGTGATAGCCACGTCCGATACTTACACTAAGCTGCCAACTCGTGAACACCCCTGCCTTACTCACCTCAAATTCATCATTTTTGGGTTAAAATTCCATTAATTCATGCTTTGTGCCAATTACTTATGTGAATGGGGTCTTAATTAAGTGCTATGCATGTATGGTAGGGAGTTAGGTAGGTGGTTTTCTGATTTAGGTTAGGTTAGGTTAGGGTCAAGAATGACCGGTGCTGTAGATGAACAGTGAACACCTTTGCCATACCTAACTCTTAGTCTGGTAACAATTTATTTATTTGATGCTTTGTATCCCATATTTTAGTGCATAAAATATGAGAAATGATGATTTTCATAGTGATAGCCACGTCCGACACTTACTTACACTAAGCTGCCAACTCGTGAACACCTCCGCCTTACTCACCTTAAATTCATCATTTTGGGGTTAAAATTCCATTAATTCATGCTTTGTGCCAATTATTTATGTGAATGGGGTCTTAATTAAGTGCTATGCATGTCTGGTAGGGAGTTAGGTAGTGGTTTTCTGATTTAGGTTAGGTTAGGTTAGGGTCAAGAATGACCAGTGCTGTTGGTGAACAGTGAACACCTTTGCCATACCTAACTCTTTTTCTGGTAAAAGTTTATTTACTTGATGCTTTGTATCCCATATTTTAGAGCATAAGATGTGAGAAATGATGATTTTCTTAGTGATTGCCACGTCCGATACTTATTTACACTAAGCTGCCAACTCATGAACATCGATGCCTTACTTACCTCAAAATCATCATTTTTGGGTCAAAATTCAATGAATTCATGCTTTGTGTCCATTATTTAATGCATATGGTGTGAGAAAGGGTGATTTTCATAGTGATTTCCATGTCTGATACTTACTTACACTTGCTGGCAAGTTGTGAGCACCTATGCCTTACTCACCTCTAAATCATCATTTTTGGTTAAAATTCAATTAATTCATGCTTTGTGTGCATTATTTATGTGAAAGGGTACTTAATTAAGTGCTATGCATGTCTAGTAGGGAGGTAGGAAGGTGGTTTTCTGATTTAGGTTAGGTTAGGTTAGGTTAGGGTCATTAATGACCAGTACTGGAGCGTCAGGCCCAATATTCGGACAAGACCAGTGTCCGGACATGCCTTTGGCTCTATTACGTCGAATAGTGGAAGGATTACTGTACTGAAAAAGCTTAGAAAGAGTACAAAAAAGTATGAAATTATTATGTAAAAGTAAAAAGCGAGGAGGAACAAAAATACGAGAAGGATATCATTAATAAACGCAAGAAAGAACCCAAGGTTTGTTAACAGTAAAATGAGAACAAAGAACAGCATAGTGAGACTGAGATATGGAGATGTAATAAAAGAAAAAGATGAGGAATTGTGTAACATAATGAATGATAAATTACAATTGATATTTGTAACAGAAGAGGAATTCCTGGAACGTGTAACGGAGATGCAACCCCTGAAATTGGAAACAATAATAGTTGAGAGACTTGAGATACTTCAGTTGATGAAGGATGCAGGTATGAGAAAAGCAATGGGACCAGGTGAAGTAGCTGATTGGATCTTGAAAAAAATGTGCAGACCAGTTAGTTAGTGAGGCCTATCTGTGATATTATAAGGTTTTCCATAAAAAGTGGGGAGCTACCTACTGAATGGAAAAGAGCTAATATAATTCAGTATACTGTATAAATGTGGTGACAGGGAGGACATGCTTAAATACTGGTCCTCCTCACTAGTATGGTCTGCAGACTATGTGAAAATGTCATTAGAAAAAGATGGGTAAAATTCCTTGAAGGGCACATGGTAATAACATCCAAGCACTTTGGATTTAGAGAAGGGTCGTTTTGTGTGATGAACTTGTTGAGCTTCTATAGTAGAGTGATAGATGTTGTTCAAGAATGGGTAGACTGTAGTTAACTGGATTTAAAGAAGGCCTTTGATACAGTGCCACACAGAATATTATTATGGAAACTGAAAACCTATGGAGGTGTACATGGAAAATTGTTGAAATGGTTGGAAAATTTTTTGATAGGAAGAGAAATAAGAACTGTAATAAGAGACAAGCTTTCCCAGTGGAAAAAGGTAACTAATGGAGTGCCCTGAGGTTCGGTGTTGGCCCCAATTGTGTTCTTGATATACTGTATATAAATAACATGCCTGAAGGGTTGGGTGTTTATATGAGTTTATTTGCTGATGATGCAAAAATTATGAAACATATTAAAGGAGTAAATTGTTGTAAGGAACTGTAAAAAGATCTAGATAAACTCTACAAGTGGAGTCAAATGTGGAAAATGGAATTCAGCACAAATAAATTTCATGTATTGGAAATGGGAGTCAGTGATAAGAGACCAAGGTATGTGTACAAGATGGGAGATGAACTAATAAGGTAAAAGAAGAAAAGGATCTTGGTGTGACTATACTGGATACCCTATCACCAGAGAAACATATAAACAGGATTACTAGAGGAACTTATGGGCTACTGACCAACATGAGAGTATCATTTAATTAAATGGATGAAGAGATGATGAGAGAGTTAATAGTTACCACGAAAAGACCGAGACTGGAATATGCAGCAGTGATATAGTCACTACACTTGAAAAAAGCATACCAGCAAACTAGAAAGAATACAAAGGATAACCACAAAATTGACATCAAGCTTGAGGAAGTTGTCTTATGAGGAGGGATTAGAAAAGCTAAAATTGCCAACCCTGTGAGAGAGAAGAGAGAGGGGAGATTTGATTGCAATGCTTAGAGGAGTATGAGGAATAGAATGTGTGGACAGAGAGGATGTGAGAAAAAAAATAAGCGTCATAGATACTCCTCACTGGAGAAAGTTATCTAAATTGAACAGAGGTAAATTTGCATAAGTCTCATGAGTAAATCAGGCAATTAAATCCCCTAACTCACCTACAATCACCTTTCATATACTAGCTAGTTCCCTAAGATTTGGCCAAATCAATAAGGTCACTTAGCTATATATTGAGTCGAACAACAAGATGACGACGGGCGTGCTGTTTCGGTCTTTCCTGGGCAATCAGGCGTCCTTGGGGTGTATGCACAGCGCAGCTACTGACGGAGTGAAATCTGCTCAAGGAGTGAGCAACATGGCGAGCCCCTCTGTCCCTCATAGGACAGAAGAGTTGCCAACTATTGCTTAATTACAAGTCAAATACAGCTAACTTACTCCGTAAAATATACAAGGTGAATCCAACTTAATCTAATCTTAGTTTTAATTAAACAAAACAAATATTCCCCTTCTCTACAGATAGATATACTGTATATATATATATTAAAACTGGCCTCCCGTTTGATCGTGGGCTTTTTCATCCTTACCAGTACGTCATTCACGCAGGCGCAGTTTAGGTCAATGGAAAACTCCCTAGTTTTTACATGTATATACATAGTTGTCTACCAATGTTAAACGCAGTAGCATTTAATTTATTAATAATAAGAATTAACAGAACGTAATCTGTGGGTTTTTAAACCTCTCAAGTACGTTTTCCTCTGCCCTTTAACGATCGACAACTAAAAGTAAATAGCACAACAGCTCGGGGGGAAAATATTTCCCATAGAGGATTTCTTTGTGAAAGATGGTGGAAGAGCAAGAGGACATGAATTCAAGCTAAAGAAGAGTTGATGCCTCAGTGATGTAAAGAAATTTAGTTTTCCAAACAGAAGTATAGACAACTGGAATAATTTAGAGGGAGAAGTGGTGTGAGCAGAGAGCATCCATGTGTTTAAATCTAGATTGGATAATAAATACAGTCAAGTCGCCTATGGCACGTGCTTCTATACCACAATTTTCTATGACTTGGCAAGGTGCCAGACCCCCCAAAATGAACCACACACATAAACTATACCTATGGTGCAGGCGCGTCAAGGTTTGGAACGCATGGGCAAATTCCCCTGGCAGCTGGAGGGTGAACCTCAACCCTTGTCCGCCTTCAGACCCCGCTCAGTGTTTAGCCAAACCGCTAGTTATCTGATCACTCTCCCTTTTTTTGTTCCTATTGTTACGTGTAATACTTGCAGTGACTGATTGCTTGATTGTGTGCATGTGTAAAGTGGGAAAAATGGAATTTGGTTCTGGACATTAGCCCGATGTTCCCCTTTTCACCCCACTTTTCCCCATTTTTCCCCATAGGTTGTTATTTGTATGGCACGGTAATGGTCCAGAACCAATAACCACACCTTAGGTGGCTTGACTGTATTTGTAAAAAGGAGACAGGACAACAATGGCTTAGCTCAAATCCTGTACAGTAAACTCTGATGTTCGTGGACTTGGGGTTAGTGGTTTTGATTACTCACGGATTTTTCATGCTGGCGTATTCCCAAGTCCCAGTAGTCCTCCTTGGGGCCCAGTACTCCTACATCTCCACATGTCACCACTTCAGCACTAACACCCACCATCCATATTGAATACATACTAGGGCTGCCTCATATAGGACTGGTGTACTGGTATTAGCGGAGGTACTTTTATGACATGTCGGCGGGTCATCTGGTAGATCAGAAAAGTCTGCCTTTTAAGAAATTAAAATCCTTAAATTGTTCCCTGCCCCAGCCATGATTCTAACCTTCCATTAGGACTGCAGGCCGCCTCTCTAACGATTCTGCCACCTTGGAGTTTTGATAGACGGACACGTCCAGCTGCTCAACCTCGCTTTGCTAGCCCTCATCCATCAACCTCAGGGATTACTCAACCTAACACACTGACCGCCTCGCCAACCTTATCAGCTGACAGAGTCGATGACCCTCCCCCCCTCTCTGCTGGTGCCAACGGGGATGCAGACGACGCACAACGAACATCACACATTGATCATAACTCATCATACTTAACTACATTTTCAGTAATTAATCCTCCTACGGAAAGGTGAATTGAGGAGAGTGTATTATACATTGATAAGAATTGATGAGAATATACAGTAATATCTCTACTTTCTGGACGACCACTATCCGGTTACCTCACTGTTCGGACATCGTAGGCTGATGGTCAAAACCCCAAAATGCCCCCCCCCCCCCAAAAAAAAATCCGTTTTTTTTTTTTTTTACCGCGTCAGTTTGAATTTCCCGTGTGCCGCCGACCAGCTCCCTTCTCACGCTCCCCCCTCCTGCTAGTTGACTCTCAACTCTTGTGAAGAGTTGTCGGATCGTTTGCGGTATTTTCGTTCTTGTTTAAACAATCATAATTCACAGTGCTAAGGATTAAGTGTAGTTAAACACTGGATTACTGGACATGCTTCAAGAGCATTTATGACCACTGTAAAAACCTTAGAAGTGGGGGTAATACTCGTTAACAACCATCATGGACATGTAAGTACACTGTCATCTGCTAAATATTTTCCATAATCACTTCTAAATCCTCATTCTCTGGTTACATTTTATTTATTTCATGCTTTGTGTTCCATATTTGAGTCCATAGGCTGTGAAAAGGTGATTTTCTCAGTAATAATCATGTCTCTTCCTTATGTTCATTATGTAGTCAACTGGTGAACACATATGCCTTACTCACCTCAAAATCATCATTTTTTGGTTAAAATTCAGTTAATTCATGCTTTGTGCCCATTATTTATGTCATTGGGGTCTTAAGTGCTATGCATGTCCAGTAGGGAGGTAGGTAGGTGGTTGTCTGATTTAGGTTAGGTTAGGTTAGGGTCAAAAATGACCGATGCTGTTGGTGAACATAATTTGCCCTGCTCGCCTCAAAATCATAATTTTTCTGGTTACGTTTTATTTACTTCATGCTTTGTGTCCCATATTTGAGTGCATAATCATGTCTCTTCCTTACGCTCATTATGTAGTCAACTGGCGAACACCTATGCCCTACTCACCTCAAAATAATCATTTTTTGGTTAAAATTCGACTAATTCATGCTTTGTGTCCATTATTTATGTGAACGGGGTCTTAAATAAGTGCTATGCATGTCCGGTAGGGAGGTAGGTAGGTGGTTTTCTGATTTAGGTTAGGTTAGGTTTGGGTCAGGAATGACCGGTGCTGTTGGTGAACAGTGAACACCTTTGCCGTACCTAACTCTTAATCATCATTTTTCTGGTAACAGTTTACTTTTTTGATATTTTGTATCCCATATTTTAGTGCATAAGATGTGAGAAATGATGATTTTCATAGTGATTGCCATGTCCGATACTTATTTAAACTTAGCTGCCAACTCATGAACACCTATGCCTTACTTACCTCAAATTCATCATTTTTGGGTTAAAATTCATTGAATTCATGCTTTTTGTTCATTATTTAATGCATATGATGTGAGAAAGGGTGATTTTCTTAGTGATTTCTATGGCCGATACTTACACTTGCTGGCAAGTTGTGAGCACGTATCCCTTGCTCACCTCTAAATCATCATTTTTTGGTTAAAATTCGATTAATTCATGCTTTGTGTGCATTATTTATGTGAAGGGGACTTAAATAAGTGCTATGCATGTCTGGTAGGGAGGTAGGTAGGTGGTTTTCTGATTTAGGTTAGGTTAGGGTAGGGTCATGAATGACCAGTGCTGGAGCTTCAGGGCCACTATCCGGACAAGACCATTTTTGGTCATGCCTTTGGCTCTATTACGTTGGATAGTGGGAAGATTACTGTATTGACATTCCTGTACTGTATGGTATTTTTAGAACCTTTTAGTGTACAATTTATTGTATTTTTCATTATGTTTATGCATAATCATTTAGCATTATCATTAAACCATCAAAAAGCATTTTCTTTGTCATGTAGGCATATTTTCAGTGTGGGAGGGGTAACTAATTTGATTCTCGCGGATTTTCCATTCTCACTGGGGTCTCTGTTTCCTAATCCCCGCAAGCATCGAGGGTTTGCTGTATAATACAATTAGGCAAATACACACACACACACACACACACAAGAAGCGCCGGGCAGGCAGGACGCACGTCACATCGCTCTGTGTTTGGCCAGCCTTGCCAACTGGCCATACCTAAATTAGTATCTTTATATGAGTCAAGCTCTGAACCAGGTTAAACTACTGTAAATGGTGTCCTAATATAAAAGAGGAAGTTTTAAGTAAGAGTGTTGTTCAAATAACAAAATAAACAAAGTACAGTAAAACCTCGATATAACAGACTTCAGTAGACTGGAATTCGCTTTTATCGGACTCGAGGAGCTACCGGACTAAACTCCTATATATCGGAAAAAGTCCAATAAAGCCAGAAGCAGTCCGGACAGCCTGACCACTTCAGCTATGTTCACCACAATAAGACAAGTGAAAGACATGTTTTTCAGTGCACAGTACAGTATTATTATACCATTTGATTAACGTAGTGAAGGTATAACACAGTACAATACTGCAATGGTGGTGAAAACCACTGATGCAGTCTGGACTAATGTATGATATACTGTATTGGAAAAAGTCCGGATTAGCAGGGGTAAGTCCGGATGTCGCTTTTATCGGAATTTCACATTTTTCGGACTGGCCTGAGCCCCAATTAGTCCGTTATAGTGAGGTCTTACTGTAGTACAGAAATGTGCCCACAAGTGTGAGCTGATTGTTTTGTCTATGCACCAGGGATTGTAAGTAGAATCTGTGTTCTTATGTCCACCTACTTTAGTAAAGCAAGTTCAGAAGGAGCTATGAAAAGGGATAAAGATAGAAAGCAGGATGATGATTTTTGCCAGGAACTGGTTGAAATGGAGATGCACAATAAGCTGTTAGAACAGGTAAACAGATTGAAGATGGCATTTCAGGGTGAAATGGATGAAATTAAGAAGCAGTTGCACATGCAGAAGGAGGAAATAGAAAAATTAGTATAGGATAAACAAGGACACAACAATAGATGAGCCGACAGTTGAAGTGGGTTCACTGAGAAGGAAGATACTGAAATGGCAAGTACAGTTGTCAACCACGAGAGTATCATCGAAGAATTCAAAAATGATACAGAGACAATTATGCAAGTAAGCTATGTGACAGATCAGAGCAGTGATATTGAGGAGAGGATAACCCAGGTGAATGAAGTGATGCAAAGCTACAAAAATGATGTGGAAACTACGTATGCTGAAATGGTGAAAATAAAGGAAGACTTAGAAACAAGACTAAAAGAAAACAGCATTAAAAAGGAAGTGAAAAGAATAATCAGAACAATCTCAAATTTGTCAGAGATTCAGCAGATATCAACAAATCTTTAGTAATCACTGGTATAGAGGAGGAAGAAATAAAAAACAAGATCTTGAGAGACAAAAAGGAGATGGCAAATGTAATGAGCACATTGATGGAAGTATCGGAGGAAATCTGTGATAAAGACATCGAGGAATACAAAAGGTTAAAGAAATATGAGAGAAATAAGTCAAGGCCCCTGAAAGTAACCTTCCAGAGTGTAAACACTGTGGAGGAGATACTAAAAAATGCAAAGAAACTTATGGAAAAAGAGGAATTCAAAAATTTATGGATAAAAAGATGCCGAACTCAAGAGGAACTGGAATTACTAAAAGAGAAGAGGGAGGAAGCAAAAACAAAGAACGAGGGAAGATCAGAGGAGGAAAAGAATACATTTTTTTTTACAAGGTAAATGGATTTCAGGTACGAAAGTGGTACATAACCAGGAGAGAATAAAAAGAAGGAAGGTAATAGACTCAAGTCATGACAAGTATGTAAACAAGATGATTAAGCTGATGTACTAAATGTAGATGGAATGGTATCTAAATTATTAGAGATGAATGATTATGTCAAGAAAATGAACCACATATTATTTGCCTAACTGAAACAAAATTAACACCAAGGATATCAAATGACATCCTAAACCTAGAGGAATACAATATAAGGAGAAGTGATAGGAACTTAAAAAAAGGAGGAGGAATTATAATATTAACAAAGAAAAATCTAAAAGTCAAAGAAATAGAACTAGATACACCCTCGCAAGTAGAAGTGATTGCAGTAGAGATTAATACATCTGAAGGGAAAGTAATTGTGGCAAATTCATACATGCCACCCAGATCAAACACATGGGAAAGAAGCAAATATGAGGATCCGGCAGAGAGTACAATTCAGAGTTTAAGAGCATTCCTACATAGAATGAGGGAGAAATTTGAAAGAATTATACTAACTGGAGATTTTAATACAAATATAAATTGGAATACTCTAGATATAATAAGCCAGGAAAGCTGTTGGGACCAAAAGCTACTGTATCTCATGCAGGAGTTTTTCCTAATGCAACATGTGAAGGAAAGCACCAGAAAAAGGGGACTTGATGTACCATCAGTATTAGGTCTTATGTTTACTAGGCAAGAAAACGATATTGACAACATAATGTATCACCCTCCATTCGGCAAAAGTTGACCATGCAGTGCTAAATTGCAACTTCAGGATTGCATGTGACATAGTTAACAGCCATGAAAGTTACAAAAAGAGCCTAAACTACAAAAAGGGAAACCACCATGACCTAAAGAAGTACTTCTTAGAAATAGATTGGGAAATGGAGCTTAGAGGACAAGATTTAAATATTGTATATAAAAAAATCTGTGAACTTTATGAAGTAGGAGTGCAAAATTACATCCCACAACATGAAGGAGCAGAAAAGAAAATAAAGAAATGGTTTAATACAGAATGTAAGAAATCAAAAGAAAAAAGAGACTTGTTGTGGAATAGATACAGAAGACACAATAGTGAGAGGGCATATAACAACAATAAACGGGCAAGAAATGATCATACAAGAGTAAGGAGAGAAGCCCAAAGACAGTTTGAGGAAGACATCATAAATAAAAGTAGTGATCAACTGAAGCTATTTTACAGCTATATCCAGTTCAAAACCAAAGTAAAAGATAAAATACTATCCATTATGGATGAAGGGATCATCTATACACAAGGGAAAGATATTTGTGAAGCACTAAATAAGAATTTCCAATCAGTTTTTACAGAAGAGAAAAATTTTGAGAGGGATGATATGGAACATGCATACCCACGCATATTACCAGATATACAAATATCAGAAAAAGAAATACAGGAGGAGTTAAGTAAATTAGACAAAGGAAAAGCAAATGGTCCTGATGAAATTTCATGTTGGGTGCTACATGAATGTGCAAAGGAGTTAAATAGACTATTATCTTTAATATTCAAGGAGTCCTTGGGTCAAGGTAAACTACCTGATATTTGGAAAAAAGCAAACATTGTTCCCTTATTCAAGAAAGGGAATAGACAAAATCCACTCAACTACCGACCAGTATCACTAACCAGTGTTGTAAGCAAGATACAAGGAAAGCTTATAAGAAAAGTTTGGATAAATCATGTAGAAGAACACAGTTTGATAACAGAAAGACAGTTTGGTTTCAGAAAGGGAAAATCATGTTTTACTAATCTGTTGAGTCACTATGACAGAAAAGAGAAGGATGGGTGAGCAGTATTTATTTAGATTTTAAGAAAGCTTTTGACAGAGTGCCGCACCAAAGACTTTTGTGGAAACTGTACCATCAAGGAGGAATCCAAGGCAAACTGTATTATTGAATGTAATATTTTCTCAGAAAAAGGGAAATGAGAACAGTTCTCAGGAGAAATTACTCATCATGGAGGGAAGTGACTAGTAGAGTTCCACAGGGCTCAGTGCTGGCTCCAGTTATGTTTTTAGTGTATATAAATGACATACAGTACAATAGATATCAACATTGGAAATGAAAGCTATCAAAATATGTTTGCTGGGGATGCAAAAATACAAAGGAGAATTACTACAATAAGAATTAAATAAACTTCATGAATGGAGCAATACATGGCGAATGGAATTCAGTGTGGACAAGTGTCATGTAATCAAGTTTGGTAAAAGTGGAAAAAGACTTGATTGGGAAGTAAAAGCCTACATATATCAGAAAGAGAGAAGGACCTAAGTGTGTTTATCAATAGCAGACTATCTCCGGCTGACCACATCAGTAAGAAAGTACGGAACATGTATACACTGCTTGCAAATATGAGAATAGCAGTCACATACTGTACATAAATGAAGACATGCTAGGAAAGATAACAACATCATTCATTAGACCAACCCTGAAGAATGCATCAGTAGTCTGGAGTCCTCATCTCAAAAAACACATAGATAAGATTGAAAAAGTTCAAAGGGCCACTACAAGATGGGCACCAAGCTAAAGGGATCTAAGCTATGAAGAAAGAATAGAAAAACTGAATCTACCTACACTACAGGAGGGAAGGAAAAGAGGGAACATGATTATGCTATATAAATGCATATCAAGGAAGGAGAAAATAAGACATAAATGAATACATAACTTATGGGGATGTATCAGGAAGAGGACACTGCAAAAAACTGCATAAAAAGAGAGGCGATAAAGACGTAAGGAAATTTAGTATCCCAAATAGGGCAGTTATCAGTGGAATGCACTACTGAATGAAACAGTGTGCCAAAAAATTCATAAATTTAAGGATATGTATGATAAAAATGGTTTAAGACTCGGGACAGTACAAGCTTGATTCATTCCTGTAAAGATACAATTAGGCAAGAACACGAACACACACACACACACACACACACACACACACGAGTGTTAAATATGGAAGTGTATGTTAGGATACAAATAATTATGTTACATACATTTGCAGGTGAGTGATAGAACCCATGAAACTGGTGGCATTGTAGAGTTTACCATCCTTCAGGAAGAACCTGCTTCCCCTCATCCATCCTTGCTCCCAGGCCCTGGACTGACTGTGAATGCTGGGGGTACTGTAACCATCAGTTTGGGGCATGTGTGGAAATTGGACTCGATTTCTGTGGAACCTCTTCCTGATACTGATAGCCAGAGGAAGAAATATGTGGTGACCAAACTTCCACTCTCAGGCAAGGTAGAGGTACTGAAATCAGATAGGAAGACCTGGTCCACCCTCAGTGTAGGGGATTCCTTTACACACCATGACCTACTCAGCAGGCACATCAGGTATATAGAGTACTGTACTTATCTAATTGGTTCTGTGGATGATTTTTTTTTTTTTTTTTTTAGCAAAAATCATATGAGTTTATATCTAAAGATATGGCACAATAGCTGAGCTAAATTGAATATTGTTTTTATCACTTTTAAAAATGATGTATGAATGAATAAATGAATAAAATGAGCTGTGACCAGTGATTCATATAGACCAGTAATGAATTTCTCTTGTAAATGGTTAAGGTTTGTGCACCAGATGGGTGGGAGAATGGGCCGAGATACACTACACTTTCGGCTACAGAGTGGTGCAAGTCTGGAGGGTGCTGAGCACAGCCTACTTATCACAGTGAAGGAAGACAAAATGCCTCCTCGTCTCACTGCGAACGTTCGCCTGACTCTGCCAGAGCACTCGGCTGCACCTCTCACATCCACCCACCTATCTGCCATTGATCATGAGATGCGCCCAGATGAGCTTAGGTTTATGGTGAGTGGCTGAATAGGTTGCAAGTATAGCAAGTGTAATATAATGTAGAACTTCCCAGTGACAGTAACAAAGTACAGGTAGCTTGTAACTTCATTTTCTGAGAGCTTCAGGAGAAATATAGAGGATGAAAGAGAGAGTTCAGCTTTTTTTATTTGGAGTAGGCCTATGACAAAGTGCCTGAGCAGATGGTGAAGTGGGCAGTGAGAAAGCTTGGGATGGAGGAGAGATTGTAGTAGTAGTTGTTCCCTAGGCAGTCTGGCCAAACACCTCCGAGTCCCTAAGGAAGGCCATGGCCGAGACCGGGCTTTCCCACAGAGGTCTCAAGGAGTGTATGCTGTGTTGTTGGTGTAGGTGATTGTGTGCAATGCAGTCTTCCATAATGTGCTTAATAAGTATGGGGTGCTGTGTTACATTTTGGACAGGCATCAGCAACGAAGTCATCCAGCCTCTTCTCGTAATTTAAGAGGGCTGGATGATGCCCACATCTCAGCCTGGCCAGGTGGACCCTGTCCTCAAGAGGGAGATAGGATTCGGAAGGGTGGATATCAGGAGGCCGTGCATGCAGGTGTTTGTTGTCTTTAAGTGACTGAATGGAGCGGTGAGTGATTTGAGTATGAATATGCTTCTGGAAGCTGGTCTGAGGCGAGAGAGGGGGGGTGAGATGACAGTTTTTGTGTATGATATCGTGAACTGGGTGTTGTTATGATGTTCCTTGGTGTGTGTGGATGTGTTGCCATGTAGTGTAGTGGATGTTATGGGTTTGTGGAGGCTGCATCGAGAATTCGGGTGCCTCTCATGTCTAGGTGATGCTTGACTTTGAGGACTTTGGCTTCTTGATGTAGGTGGTCTGTGGGATTAGTAGCTGTGCAGCCTGTGGTTTATTTTAGGGCCTTGTTCTGTATGGTCTGTAGAGTGTTGTAGTGTGTTTTAGTGAGGTTAGGAGCCCAAGCAGGGCTTGCATAATTCATCACCAAATGTGTATATTGTTTGTATACTGTGGTGGTGGTTTTTTTGTTGTGTCCAAATGTTGTATGGGCAAGTGACCTCAAGGCATTGAGTCTAGATGTTATTTTATTTTTAATGTTTGTGATGTGTTGTTTAAATGACATTGATGTATTATATGTTACACCAAGGGTTTTGAGTGTGTGTGTGTATGTGTGTGTGTGTGTGTGTGTGTGTGTGTGTGTGTGTGGTAGGGGAGTGTTGTTTATTGTGTAGTGTGGAATATTAAAGTGTTCTGCTGTCCAGTTTGTGAGAAGGGTCACTGTAGATTTGGCTGGGGCTATTTTGAGCCTGTTTGTGGTGAACCATTCATGTAGTGTGTTGAGGTAAAGTTGGAGGATGTGTGCAGCTGTGTTTGCATTTTGGTGTGTACATATAAGTGTTATGTCATCTGCATAGGAAGCTATGTGTATCAGTGGTGTGTGGGGTGTGGGTATGTCATTCATGTATAGGTTAAAGAGTGTAGGGGACAAAACAGATCCTTGAGGGACGCCATTTGTGAAGTTTCTGATGTTTGAAGACTGACCGACAAATGTTACATGTGCACATCTGCTTGTTAAGTAGTTTGCCAGCCATCGTTTTGTGTTACTGTGCATGTTTGTGTTCCTCCAATATCCGATGTAATAGAGCCAAAGGCATGTCCGAATATTGGTTTTGTCCGGATATTGCGCCCTGAAGCTCCAGCGCTGGTCATTAATGACCCTAACCTAACCTAACCTAAATCAGAAAACTACCTTCCTACCTTCCTACTGGACATGTATAGCACTTATTTAGCTCCCTTTTCACATAAATAATGCACACAATGCATGAATTAATTGAATTTTAACCAAAAAATGATGATTTAGAGGTGAGTGAGGCATAGGTGCTCAGAATTTGCCAGCATAGTATAAGTAAGTATCTGACATGGAAATCATCTTTTCTCACATTTTATGCACTAAATTACTGGATACAAAGCATCAAATACAGTAAATGATGTAAATTGCTACCAGAAAAAGGTTAGGTTAGGTTAGGTTAGATTATGACCGAACATGAAATTCACTGCCGTTCACCTTTGTCATAGCTGGTGCACTTAAAAACCATGCATGAAAAAATTAAATTGCAAGCAGGAAATTATGATTAACATTTAGGGTAATTTTTAAACACATTTACAGCATAATGAAAACAGGTTAGGCATGAAATTCTTTATGGTAAGCATAGGTTAGGTTAGGTTAGGACCGAACATGAAATTCACTGCCTTTCACCTTTTTCATAGCTGGTGCACTTAAAAACCATGCATGAAAAAATTAAATTGCAAGCAGGAAATTATGATTAACATTTAGGGTAATTTTTTAACACATTTACAGAATGATGAAAACAGGTTAGGCATGAAATTCTTTATGGTAAGCATAGGTTAGGTTAGGTTAGGTTAGGACCGGACATGAAATTCACTGCCTTTCACCTTTTTCATAGCTGGTGCACTTGAAAACCATACATGAAAAAATTAAATTGCAAGCAGGAAATTATGATTAACATTTTTGGTAATTTTTTAAGACATTTACAGCATGATGAAAACAGGTTAGGCATGAAAATCTTTATGTTAAGCATAGGTTAGGTCAGGATGGGTTAGGTTAGGACTGGACATGAAATTCACTGCCTTTCACCTTTTTCATAGCTGGTGCACTTAAAAACCATGCATGAAAAAATTAAATTGCAAGCAGGAAATTATGATTAACATTTTTGGTAATTTTTTTAAGACATTTACAGCATGATGAAAACAGGTTAGGCATGAAAATCTTTATGGTAAGCATAGGTTAGGTTAGGATAGGTTAGGTTAGGTTAGGTTAGGTTAGGTTAGGACCGGACATGAAATTCACTGCCTTTCACCATTTTCATAGCTGGTGCACTAAAAAACCATGCATGAAAAAATTAAATTGAAAGCAGGAAATTATGATTAACATTTAGGGTAATTTTTTAACACATTTACAGCATGATGAAAACAGGTTAGACACGAAAATAATTATGGAAATCATCTTGCACACAGTTTATGCATGAGATTAATGATATGGAAAGAACAAAACAAGGAATTTTGATTAAGTGAGGGTACTTACAGGAAGGGCATCCGGTCATAAAATGCTACACGCTCCAATCCAAAAAGGCCGACGCATGCAAGCATGTTGCAGCCTTAAAAAAAAAAACGAAATGATTTAGGGTAATTTTTTAACATATTTACAGCATGATGAAAACAGATTAGACACGAAAATCATTATGGAAATCATCTTGCACACAGTTTATGCATGAGATTAATGATATGGAAAGAACAAAACAAGGAATTTTGATTAAGTGAGGGTACTTACGAAAAAGAAGCCGCCATCTATAACTCGCTCTATCATCTCAGACTTTGACACGAAGAAATTGCACCACACAACCTTAGCAATTTACAATCACCAGCACTTCTCACCATCACTTTCCACAACGTTTTTTTTGCATAACTGGGATCACATCACTTCACTGCACTATACATAACAGTAAATTCCCGTGTGGTCTAGTTACGAGTCCTGGAGCCTTGTGAACTCAGAAGCAGCTTTCAGCTTCGTTCCACGTACCAACACACCTGCGGCACGTTGTTGTCGATACCCAATCAGCGTGGATCGGTCGATGTCTGCATACTTAGGACTAAACATCACCTTCCTTTCCACGTTTCGTTTGGTCTTCGAAGCGAAATCAGCCATGTACTGCTGTAGTTTGTCTCGGGACTTCTTGATATCAAACAAGGTGGAGCGAGGGAGATTGAATTCACGACGAATCCGTGATGTCGGCCACCTGGCGTCCATCTTTTCCAATACCCTTCCCTCTTCTTCTCCAGACTCAGAACCACTTTCTTCCTCTTCTCAGGTGGTGGGGCCATCATCACACACATGATGAAGAAGGTGAAGAGCAGTATCAAGCACTGTAGGAGGTAGGGTATCACCACAAAAGCAATCACTTCGGCCGCCATTGTCGGAGCTGTTCACGATGCAGGAGCTGAGTGGGAAATGGGGACCGACAGAGAGGCGCCACACGCGTAAACACAGCTGATCGGCGCGTGCGGGAAGTTCAAACTGACGCGATCCAAAAAAATCGAATTTAAAAAAAAAAAAAATCAAATTTTTGGGCATTTTGAGGGTTGGGCAGCCCACGATATCCGAATAGTGAGGGTGTTCGAATATTGGACATCCGAATAATAGAGGGATTACTGTATTTTGTTTGTGAGGTTGTGGCAGGGGATGGCATCAAAAGCTTTGGTAATGTCTAGTGTGACTAGGAGTGTGGCCTAGCTGAATTGATGCCATCTAAAACTCTCTGTGTAAAGTCTGTAAGAAAAGTGTTTTGGCCTAAAGCCATGTTGTGATGGGGCTAGGGGGGTGTGAGGTGTAACTAGTTGTGTATCAGTGGTGTGTGGGGTGTGGGTATGTCGTTCATGTATAGGTTAAAGAGTGTAGAGGACAAAACAGATCCTTGGGGGACGCCATTGCCATTTGTGAAGTTTCTGATGTTCGAAGACTGACCGGCAAATGTTACATGTGCACATCTGCTTGCTAAGTAGTTTGCCAGCCATCGTTTTGTGTTACTGTGCATGTTTGTGTTGAATATTTTGTTTGTGAGGTTGTGGCGGGGGATGGCATCAAAAGCTTTGGTACTGTCTAGTGTGACTAGGAGTGTTCTGTATGGTGGCCTAGCTGAATTGATGCCATCTAAAACTCTCTTTGTAAGGTATCGGCGCGTGCGGGAAATTCAAACTGACGCGGTCCAAAAAAAATCGATTTTTTTTTTTTTTTTCTAATTTTTTGGCATTTTGAGGGTTGGGCAGCCCACGATATCTGAATAGTGAGGGTGTTCGAATATTGGACATCCGAGTAATAGAGAGATTACTGTATTTTGTTTGTGAGGTTGTGGCAGGGGATGGCATCAAAAGCTTTGGTAATGTCTAGTGTGACTAGGAGTGTTCTGTATGGTGGCCTAGCTGAATTGATGCCATCTAAAACTCTCTGTGTAAGGTCTGTAAGAAAAGTGTTTTGGCCTAAAGCCATGTTGTGATGGGGCTAGGGGGGTGTGAGGTGTAACTAGTTGTGTATCAGTGGTGTGTGGGGTGTGGGTATGTCGTTCATGTATAGGTTAAAGAGTGTAGAGGACAAAACAGATCCTTGGGGGACGCCATTTGTGAAGTTTCTGATGTTCGAAGACTGACCGGCAAATGTTACATGTGCACATCTGCTTGCTAAGTAGTTTGCCAGCCATCATTTTGTGTTACTGTGCATGTTTGTGTTGAATATTTTGTTTGCGAGGTTGTGGCAGGGGATGGCATCAAAAGCTTTGGTACTGTCTAGTGTGACTAGGAGTGTTCTGTATGGTGGCCTAGCTGAATTGATGTCATCTAAAACTCTCTTTGTAAGGTCTGTAAGAAGAGTGTTTGTGGAGTGTAGTGGCCTAAAGCCATGTTGTGATGGGGCTAGGGGGGTGTGAGGTGTAACTAGTTGTAGTACCAGTCATTCAGTGACTTTGGAGGGGGTGCAAAGGAGTGTGATGGGATGGTGTGAGGATGGTAATGTGGAGTCTTTGTTCGGTTTAGTGAGAGTGATGATATTGCCAAACTTCCAGATGCTGGGTATTATGTTGTGTGAGTAGCTGTAGTTTGATATGTTGGTGAGTGCTTGTATGCCTTGTGGTCCAAAGTGTTTAAGGTGAATGTTGCTTATGTTGTCTGGTCCACAGGCAGATGAGTGCTTGAGGTTGCTAATGATGTGCTTCATTGGTTGTAAGTGAAAGGTGCGTAGTCTGGGTCTGTGGGGAACTGTCTCTTACGTTGGATGATGTGTCGGTCGTCGCAAATGGGAGTGGTTGGTTAGAGTGGTTATGACAATGTTCCAGGGTCCATGCACTTTGGTGAGAGTGAACGGAGGTTTGAGCGATGAATTTTCCGTGAGTATTTGTATGCATCAGGGGTCAGCTTTAAGCTCCCTGTTGTTTGTCATGGTGCATCAAGCTTTCTCTTTTGACTTCAGAACTGACCTCTCATGGGAGATGTTGTACACTGATGACTTGATAATTATCACAGAGAATGAGAGGACAGCTAGGGACAGATTTAAAAAGTGGAGAAATGGAGTGGGGGACAAGGGTTTGAGAGTCAATGTAGATAAAACACAAGTAATGAGGGTAGGTGGCAGTACTGTCAAAGTGTATTAAGTGTGACCATATGCAGTTTCCATGAAAGTATGGGAAGTAACTTCACCTTATGCACTGTTTGTGATGAATGGGTGCATTAGAGATGTATAGTAGAGGTAAACTGCAGTACAAAATAATACTGATTATATGCAGTTTGCCATGAGAGTATGGGAAGTAACTTCACCTTATGCACTGTTTGTGATGAATGGGTGCATAAGAGATGTATAGTAGAGGTAAACTGCAGTACACAATAATACTGATTTTATGTTTATGGTGTGTTAGGAGTGTAGTGCTGTATGGTAGGGTAGTGAGATATGGGCATAGAAGGAGGAGATGTGTGGGTTCAAGCATTCAGAGAAGATAATGACTGGATGGATGCATAATGCATCCTTGACTGACAGGCCTGGAGTGGGGGGTTAGGAATGCGAATGAAGAATTGGAAGGAAGGATGGAACTTGAATGTATTAGCGTTATGATGAGAAGAGGTAGATTGAGATGGTTTGGGTATGTGGAGAGGATGGAGGATGACAACTAGGTGTTGAGGGTGAGAGGTGTGAATGTTGAGGGTAGTTGCAAGAGGCAGACAAACAAAAACCTGACATGAGGTCATGCAGTGTGATCTTGAGATAAGGAACTGGTTTGAGAGGCTGCTAGAGATGGAGCAGCATGGAGAGCCAACAGTAGGTGTCCAAAGCCAATGTGTGGAAGCATGTTGAAGCTTTTATAACAAATGAATAAAGAAGCATTAATTTCCTCTCTATAGGGAGGTTTGGGAGACACCGGAAAATATGATAGTGCCATAAATCAATCTATGCTCTATGTGAGCTGGGAAAGTTGAGGTGACTGTATTGATCACTGAATCAGAAAGAGGTAAATATGTAAAGGAAGTGGAGAGTAGAGTGGCACAGGGAAACAACATGTCTGATGCTCTGAAGGCCTTTATATTAAATAATGATGTGAGTATGGAGGCTGCAAGAGTATTGGATGAAGGTTTGTTAATGCGTACTTTAACATAAGCCATGAGAACATAAAGTCAAAAATAAGAGCTGTGGGAACAGGACTGTTGAGGATTGAGTGAGGAGTGCATTGATTGGAAAGGATAAGAATTAATGTGATTAGTGATTGATATGGAATAAGAAATCCTGTTGACAGTAGGACTGAAAAGAATCTACTTAGATGATATGGTCATGTAGAGAGAACATACAGTAGGCGCGGAAAGTATTGACTTTTTTTGCCGACGTCTTTCTTTTTTGCGTTAAGTGAAGTAGGGTCAATACTACCCTCCCCTGTGATGCGAAATGAGCTGACGCTTTTTCAATGGGAGCTGGCAACCCTGCTTGATAGGTTTGGCACCACAGGAGCAGGCTCAGTAATGTTTGGGCAGCCACAGGAGGAGGATTGTCTCTGTATGTGATGCACCACGAGGGCATGTTTTGACTCAAATAACACAGTTATTTGGTTACCTACCACATTCTCATCATGCCTAAAGTAACCACAAGCAAGGACAAACGTGTGGAAGTGATTACTTTATACAAAGCTGGCCACAAACTCCCATTTATTGCAAATCAGATGGTGTTAGACTGAGGACAGTGCAGAGACTGGTGAAGCGGTTCAAGGACAGTGGGGAGGCCATTCCTCCCACTCCACTTCCCAAGCCTGGGAGACCTCGTAAGACAACCTTCAGGACCCGTCAGCTGATCTCAGGGTAAGTTAGCAAGGATCCAAGGCTAACAGCACGGGATTTAAAAGAAAAGAACCCACAGTTGCTGGCAGATGTGTCTGTCAGAAGTGTGCAGCAACTGTTGCATGACGATCTGGGCTACAGGAGTTTTTGTGCTCGTAAAAAACCACTGCTAACTGCACTTCAGAAGAAAAAGAGAGTAAATTTTTGTAAGAAATATCTTGCCTGGAGTGAGGAGCAATGGAAAACTGTGCTTTGGAGTGATGAGTCAACATTTACTGTCACTGGTACCCCTTCATCACGAGTGTACCGCAAACCAGGCAGTGACCCCCTGGATCCTAAGTACACTTCCAAGTTTGTTAAATACCCAGCCTCACTCATGGCTTGGGGCTGCTTTACATATTATGGTGTTGGTGAGTTGGTAATTCTACCTGCAAATGAAAAAGTGAACCAGAACAATTATTTGGAGCTCTTATGTGATGTTTTAAGTGACTCTTTTGATAAAACCAAGGCAAGAGTATTTATGCAAGATTCTGCCCCTGCACATGTTGCAAAGTCAGTGAAACAGTGGCTAACAGACTGTGAGGTTCCCTTTATTCGAGATTGGCCCGGAAACAGCCCAGATATCAATCCCATTGAGAATTTATGGGCGCACATGAAGCGGCAGCTGCGTAGTATGGACACATCATCTTTGCCTAAACTTGAGGCTGCAGCTATGGAGCAGTTTTAGTCCGTCTGTTCTGCAAAACTACGCCATCAGTCTCCCCAGACGCCTTAAGAAGATAATAAAGGTGAAGGGGAATGCCAGTAAATACTAAATTCAATGGTGAGTGTTAATTTATTTGTTTCTCCTTGCTAACCACAAGAATGTTTTCTTTTTTTAAGATGGCGTCAACACTTTCCGCACCTACTGTATGTATGTGGGATTGTTGTTGTTTTGGTCATCGACTCATCTGAGTGTGAACTCAGTGGACTGCTGACTTAAGTTGTCCTTCTCCTGCAGTCAGCCATTCATCTTTTGGGAGATAGAAAAGGAACTGAGGGACATTCATATAGCCAAGCAGCTCACCTACCCGATTACACCAGGGCCATTGTGTAAAGGCATTCCTCTCCAACACCTGATGGGGTGGTGGAAAGGACAGTCAGCTTGGGTGATTTGTGGTTATTTTATTCTTAATACGTACCGTGACTTAGAAATTCTGTAACTAAGTAACATAACATATGGAGAAAATTACTTATTAGTCTAACCTCTTGGCATAGTTCCCCCTACCACCATACTTACACCCAACTACTCACCAGTGAACACTAACACCTTTTCAAACAGTCTGTAATGCATGTATTTAATGGGAATGAACAATATTGTAAATTTCTCACCTGGCTTTGACTGATGACAGTGCTTAAGTGGACAAGGGGAGGTGTTCCGAGGCTTGAGGCACACTACTGCCTCTCAGCACAATGTGAGTGTGGAAGTAGCAGGGACAACTGGATGGACTAGGGCATCCGTTTGCCATTAGGCCTGTGTGGGAAGTGCTGTGATTGGCTGCTCATGCTTGAATATGATTGGCTTCTAGCCACGACTAGCGTAAACAATTCGATAACCTGGAAAACTCGTCAGAAATGAGTCACTTGGGTCAGCAACTGTGACTATCAAATTGGTTACCCCAGTGTACAAAGCGATCATGATTTGGCTGGAAAAGTACAGTGAATTAGAAAACCATGACTAACAAACCAGCGATATATGCCGAGTTGACTGTACATGCAGGTACACCACAAGTTCTCCAGCATCAGATGGTCTGGCACATCCTTTAATTTGTACAGACTTATGAGACGGTGCTCGAAATTTTCATGGCATCTGGATTAGATTAATAGATGGCCACAGATGGCATTAAATGTAGCATGTGCTTGCTTGGATTGCATACCCTGCATATCTTGATGGTGATCCCTGTACAGTGCTTCCTCCAATTTTGCGAGAATATTGTTGACAAAAACCCTCGCAAAATCAAAATTTGCAAAATTCAAACAATTAAATATATGAAATAAAGGCAAATTGGTTGACATCACCCCAAGGTAAGCACTTTTTCCCACTCTTTCTCTCGACTCTACCTCTTAATTTTACGATGATAAATGAAACAAACACGAACTGATGTACTGTACAGTGATATTAATGAGAAAACATCATAGGTAAGAAACACTTTAAAAAAAAAATGCATTTAAACTGATGTGAAGATTGGCTTGGTGTACGGGACTGGTGGCGGGGCGAGGCTTGGCTACTGTCACCCCGCGGGGCCTAAGTCATCACTATCACTGTTGGCAGATATTTCCACATCTTGCTGTGTTTTTTCTGCCTTTCTCATGAATCCCTCGAAGTCAGAATCGTCACTGTGGTCATCAGAATGAAAAAGGTTTGGGATGCTAGGATTACTGGCTGCTTGGGGAGGGGTGGCAGGATGGCTGGTCGATGGGGCAGGGTCTCTTGGGGTTCTCTTGAATTTTGTGATTAGAGACTGCTTCCTCTTGTTAACCCCATCTCTGTGTAGGTCAGCATAAAAACAAAGGGCCCTGTCAACACCGTGGCATGCTTGCTGAGCCCTAAATTGTCACGTTCGTTGTTCATGATGGTTTTTTTCAGCTGGTCAGGGACAGCGAGAATATTGGCCAGGTTATGCATCGTTAATTCTCGCCCGCTTTGCTTTTATGCTGACCTACACAGAGATGGGGTTAACAAGAGGAAGCAGCCTCTAATCACAAAATTCAAGAGAACCCCAAGAGACCCTGCCCCATCGACCAGCCGTCCTGCCACCCCTTCCCAAGCAGCCAGTGATCCTAGCATCCCTAACCTTTTTCATTCTGATGACCCCAGTGACGATTCTGGCTTCGAGAGATTCATGAGAGAGGCAGAAAAAACACAGCAAGATGTGGAAATATCTGCCGACAGTGATAGTGATGATGTAGGCCCCACGGGTCCACAGTAGCCAAGCCTCGCCCCGCCACCAGTCCCGTAAACCACGCCAGTGTTCACATCAGTGTAAATGCATTTTTTTTTTAATGTTTCTTACCTATGATGTTTTCTTATTAATATTACTGTACAGTACATCAGTTCATGTTTGTTTCATTTATCATCGTAAAATTAAGAGGTAGAGTCGAGTGAAAGAGTGGGAAAAAGTGCTTACCTTGGGGGTGAAGCCGACCAATTTGTAGTCAGCACTGCCTCACTCGCCACTGAACCTGATGTGTTTAAACCCCTTCCTTTTGAGGAACTGGCATAGCCACCCATTCGCTGCCTTGAAAGGTTTTGTTGGAGGATGAATAGCTTTTTTAAGGCACGTGTGATAGAATATCTTTGCCTGCTTCTTTATATGGTGCCCATCTAATGCAACTCCTTCCTTTTCCTTTCTTTGACTGTAGTGAGCAAGATATCTTTCCATTTTTATTAGCACTTCTTTGTTGTCCACCAGCATTCTACCATCAAATTGAGCACCTCCATAGTTATTCGCTGCTTGTTTGATTTGTTCACTGTTCTTTAAAATCATTCTCACTGTCGATTCACCAACACCAAACTCCTGACCAATAGCAGAATTACCTTCACCTGCTTTTTTCCTTTCAGTCATTTTCAGTTTGGTCTCCAAAATTATTTTCTTGTTCTTCTTACCCGTTGGCGCCATGATAACACTCATGCAAGGTTAGACTGCTGGGGTATTGTGAGGAGCACCACGAAATTGTGAGGGTCAGTGACCTTGGTTGGAAACAGGTGCAAACAAACGTGGCGGGGCGGCAGACCACTGAACTAGGATGCTCAGTACGCCCAATGAACCATGACGTTATTACTCGGGGTGGCAAAGTAGTGCGGGAAGACGACTCTCCCACCACTCGACCTCACAAAGTGTGTGATCAGTTGCAAAGTTCATAAATGTTAAAAAATACATGACTTTTGGAACTACCTTGCAAAATTGGTGAATCGCAAAGTTAAAGTTCGCAAAGTTGAAGGATGTACTGTACTGTATTTTGTCTGATTCTTAGTTTATTTTACTTACATTTAACCTTGTCTTTGGCTTCTAAGAAAGATGCAAATGTCAGTGGTGGGGACAAGTTTAACCACCAATACAGTATTTCAATAGTCAGACCTCCTTATTTGAGGTTAAGTGGTCTGGCAATCTACCACAATGATAAAACTTCACAATAACCAAATAAAACAATTAATTAATGTAATTGGTTCAGGGCCCACAAGTTTACACCCACTTTTGTGTCTAATATCCAAATAATAATCCCTTAAAAGACTGGAAGGATGGTATCAGCAATGTTTATGCTGATTCTGCTGATTTCAATTGTGAACCAGATGACCCTTTTCTTTCATACACCTCCAAGCTTACTTTGTGAGTCAGCATTGTTATCAATGTATTTTGTCTGTGAATATGGAATTCTCACAGTCAGCCATTCCTAGCCATCAGTTAATGTTCTTATGACTGCAGCACGTCTCATTTCTCCTTTAGTTAAGTTTACCCTTGAATATTATATCACCACTACAGTTTATTATGAATTGGTGCCACAGTCAAATCAAAACCTTATTTCGATCACTGGTATCTACTGTACTGAAAGTGAGTATGGACTGTATAAAGCATTATTACATTTTGGGTTGTTTGCTTGTGGAAACCAGTTGCCACAAGGCATGCTGTTACCATAGTAATTGATATGTAGCTACCCAGTGACCTACTGCACTGGCTGCCCATATCTATGTATATTATCCCTCACCCATCTGGTCACAGTGGTGTATCAACAGCTGTATGGGGGGGATTTAATGAAGTAAGACATTATTATTATGCCAAAAATAAAACTAACAAAGCAAGATAAGGTGGAACTGTTAAAAAACTGCATTGTGGTATTCCCATGTGTAAATTGTGATACAGATGGTATTGGTTCATCAACTGTTTATGATATAAAGACGCAGAGGGATAAAATATTGAAATTTTATGCAGACAGTGATTCGAATAAGCAAATGAACATTAGGAAAACTATGAAAGATGGAAAGAGTACTGAGCCTAATCGAGTGATGATGGAATGGTCTCAACAGCTTTAGAGTGTTGGAGTGGACTTGTTGGGTAGCATGATAATGAACCAGGCTCAGTTGTTCCTCAAAGAACTTAAATTGGAACAGTAGTGTGATTATGTTGAATGTTACAATGTCAGAGGTGCATTATTGAATTACTGTTATACATGACCTCCATTAGTCCCTGCTGGCTTCTTAAATATGACATATGTGACCTCCGTTAGTTTGGCAGAACTTTTAATCCAGCAAGGCTCTGGAACCAAGGATGCCAGAAAATCAGTGGTGTCCTGTATGTGTGAGTGAGTTTGAAGCCAGGAGCACGTGTGGTAGCCCAGAAGAAGGTGGTAAATGAGGGTATAAGAAAGCAAGTTGCAGAAAAGTGTTGGGGCTAGGGATCTGGCAGGGGATCAAGTTAGTTGGATGACATAAGTACATGGAAGCACTTGACAAGAGTTTTGCATCTTTTTAACATGGTTGTCAATGGAATGACTTTATGTGGCAAGTAGTATGAAGCACATTAATAAAGAAAGATATAGTAATGTGCAGATTGTTAGACCTGTGAGTTAGAGCCAAAATTCCAGGAACATGAATGGTGTGTAAATGAGTATCTTATTCATTTAATATGCTGTTGATTCTTTTCTTTCTTGCTTTTTTCTTTGTGGTTTGGATCCTTTATCATTTTATCTTTAGGTGAGAAAAACAGGTCAGGGTATGGTAATAATCTGCTCTTAGAAGCCTCTGATATTGTCAAGTAGGTGCACTAAACAAAGATGAGAAGTTCAGGTAATGGAATCATGCATTTTTTACCTTGATCTGATTAATATCTTCATTTTAAACAGATCCATTCCCTTAACAAAATAAACTTCATGATTGCAGGAAAGCATCTGGGTGGTAATGAGCAAGGTGGGGCATCCCATTCGATTGGAATATTAAGTCTTTCACTGTGACGGATCACATCTAGGTTGAATAGAATTATAGTCAGTTCACCTCGAACAGGCCCTCCTACATTGCTAATTGCTTGTAATGCAAAGTTACCATTATGAGATTATATCCAACACAGTGTGGGATGTGGACTGAAACAAGGCCAAATATCACATAACAGTATCTGTCTCTGTGCAAAAATGTCTGCCATGGCACAAGTGATGCAGCTGCTCAGTAGCTCATTGTGCAACCCCCAGCCAGTGACACTGCTCTCCCACCACTCTTGCATTCTCTAGGGTGAGCGCATACAGCCCACAGAACATGCTGTGCTGCGCAAGGCCACAGTGTGTCATAAGGACTGGTTCGACTTTCTCTGCCACCATGATGCCTCCTCCAGACCAAGTGAGGAAAAAATGTAATACCCTTAGCCAGGAGCAGAAAGTCAAGATTATCTACCAAATTGGCTGTGGAGAGAAGAAACTTGGTATTGCCAAGGACTTTGATGTCAGAGTCTACCAGCAGGACCATTTTCAAAAGCTAAAAGAAGATCCTAGCTACTGTTACAGGCTACAGCACATTGACGTTGATGGGAGAGTGAGGATGTCAAATGGAACTCATAAGAAAGGAGAGGGATGTAGTACCCATCAATTCCATGCTTATTTGGCAGCAGGTGAAAGTGTTCTGCACAACAGTGGCACATCATCTTTGTCAAAAATTCCAGGGATTTATGGCAGTGTGTGGCTGTTTCAACTGGTAAGTCAAGAAAAAGGGCTTGAAATGGCCAAGCAACAGAGGTGAGCAGGGTTGTGCAGACAAGATGGCTACAGCTGAGCTGATATTTTGAAGGCTGTTGTCAAGGAAGGAGGGTACACTGTTCATCAGATTTATAATCCTTGTGGGAAGGCATGTTTTTGAAAGGTAGTGCCCAATTCAGCATACATTTCCAAATAAGTGTGTTAAGCTAAGGGACACAAAACAGATAGGTCACGAATCTTGCTGTTTGACCTGAACCTGTCCAGGACCCACAGATTGGGGTGTTATAATGCACACCATTAATCATCCGTGATACTTTAACAACTGGCATAATATGGAAGACTCAGGCATTCATTAGTTTCATAATAAAAGATGGATGACATCAAGTGTCAGTCTGGACTGAATCAACAGACACTTTGTGGCAGAGGCACATGGAAAGTGTGAGGAGCTGGGAGTTTCCATTGAAATCCTCCTCCTGGCAAACAGTGCACTGGGACACTTTACCTTTCTTGAATATTGGCACCTCTCTGTCTCTTTTATGTATTGATCTCAAATGACAAGTTCCTTAATTCAAACAGTTGACCAGAAAGCTGTCATAAGGGTTGCCAGTTGTATATCCACCTTCATGCTCAAAAACAACTCCCCCCACCCCTGTCTATAGACAGGGGCGAATTCCAAGACTTAGACATCGTTATTCTGGTTAACTGATTATAGACTGTCTTCAGATTATGGAGACTGTCTAGACCTGGTCATCGTCGAACATGTCTCCCGGCTGTGTCGTTCACCATCTCAGTTTCAGGAATATAACCCATCGTTGCTTTTGTGCCATCATTGTCCACTGTATTGGTATGTTGTGTTGTGATACCACAGTGATCCACTTTTGTGTTCTAGTGTGTGTTAGCCAGAAGGTAGTCCTGTCATGGAGTCTTCCATGACCAGTCTCTACTCCCAGGACACCCAGATGGAACTCACACTTGCCATCGGGGTGGACACTGCTCCAAGCAAGAGGGTTAGAACAATTTCTGCTGCTTAAGAAACTAAGAATGATACTAAAATTGCCTTCTTGAGGATGTCTGCTGAAGTGCACTCTTCCATTGTAGAAAAAGGTAATTACACCCTCACAAGATTCTGTACTTTTGACAGATTCTGGGTTACTCAGTGTCATCACTGTGACAGCCTTGGTCACACATTTGAGAGGTATACTAGAAAGAGTGATGAACTCAAGTGCTTTTTTATGCTAGAGCCCATAAATCAAAATTTTGTAACAATAAAGACTCTCAAATGTATAAGCTGCCGTTTCATAGGGCATGGAAAAGATGATTTGTGGCCTATTTGGCACTAAGCAGAGACTGCCCAGTTATGGTTACCTATAGAAATAGATTAATTGTAAACATCAACTTGCCCACTCAAAAAATTGAAAACACCTCCCATTATTCAGTTAAAACTTGCTCCTCTAAGCATTTTTCCTTCACAGATAAGACAGACCATATCTGTGAAACTTTAAATCAGCATGAGCTTGACATTTTGTGTTTGATTGAAACTTGTTTGTGTGAATCTAGTATAAATGGTGTTTGCAGAGCTTTGCCTAAGACACCTTCTATAATAAGTACAGTATTCCTAGGTTTGCTGCTAACCATTTCGGTGAATGTGTAGCACTCATCTACACCAGAGTACAGTACTTACGAATATTTTTTACATAAATTCTGACCTTGTTCTATTTCGTTTGAGTTAATGGAGTTATTAATGCATTACCATTTGCAGACTGTTAGAACTGCAATTGTTAATAGACCTGGCCAGGGATTGAAGTTTCATGAAGAAATTTGGTCAGTTCGTTGGAGATTATTCTCATAAATCTGGTGGACTATTTGTTCGTGGTGATTTCTGTTAGCTGGGTTGACAATCCACAGTTGAAACCCTTTTCTTCAGAAATCCTTGAACTGAACAATCAGAATGATTTTTTCAGTCATGTGTATCACTGGCCACACATCTCAGGACATGTCCTAGATTTGATCTTATCCTTGTGGGTTGCAGCCACATACTGAATGTGGAGGTTGATTCATTTGACCCCATCATCTCGATAATACTTTGATCACATTTGGTTTTCAAATCCTTAAACCTCCTTCTTAAGAAAAGGCTATCAGGTTTAGAAATTACAGGAATGTTGATCATCATCTGATTTTTTGTGAAGTAGACCAGCATTTAAGTTGCACTGGTTCCTCTGATCATTCCTCTGATGATTTAGTTAATATACTGTATACAGTACAGTATATAGTAATGAACTCAGGTCTGTATTTGACCATCGTAGTCCAGAAGTAGTAAAGACAGTCATTGCATGTGACAGTTCTCCATGGTATGGTCCATCTCTCAATAGGCAGTGTAGGAAAGCAGAATGCAAATGGCACTTGCATTAGACCGAATAGACTTGTGTCATGCGTCTGTGAGAAGAGCTGTCATTCACACTGTCAAAATCTTAAAGGCAGAGTATTATAAAAATAAAGTTTATTGATGTGATGGTGATAAAAAAAAATCTGGCAGCAGTCATGAATAATCTGGCTGGTCAGAAGAATGTAACTCCTAAGCCAATTTCTGTATCTGATGCCCGAGCTAGCAGCTTATTTTGTTTTATTCTTCTGATGTAAGATATCTTGCATGCAAAATTAATTAGACAGCCATTCTTTTAATGAAGAGTTCTCAGTTGAATTCCAGTCATGGTGCATAGAAGATTATGTGCTTTCATCGATTCACCCACTGGATGTAATTAAAGTTATGTAATATCAGAGACCTTACGAAAACATATTGTCCACCTAATCTGTTTAATGTGCCAGTTGCCAGATGTGTACAAGAATGCCGCAGATTCTGTTTATGAAATAGTAAGTGGATTCTTGTTAGAAGTAACATTGTACAGTCTGAGAAATGAGCCTTACTCTGGCACTACTTAAAAAGCCTGGTCTCAGTATTGAGAGTATGTTATACTATTATGCTGTCTCAAACCTGTCATTCTTGTCTAAGATTACTGAGCAGGGTATTTGATCAACTCCTGCCACTGCAAGAACAAAACAGAGTTTTTCCTCCCATTCAATCGGCATAAAGAAAATATCATTCAACCGAAACTGCATTAATGAAGACTCGTAACAACTTTTAACAAACACCTGCAGTGGGTTCTCTTATATCTGTTTGTGGCTTTTGACACAGTAGATCATGAAATATTGCATTTTTATGGTGTCTGTGATTGTATGTTTTCTTTTTCTTTTTTTATGCAAAGTACAAAGAACTAAAAGTTGGAATGCCACAAGATTGTTCCCCTTCAGGAACAAAAAATATATGAAAAGAGCCAGAGTCGGATCTGTTCATTTTGAGATGCCTGGACACATTGCATAAGACTAGAGGTCGTAGTCAGAAGGAAATACAAACAAAGGAAGATAGCTTCAGAGTTGACCTGTTGCATTGTCATATAAAGGACTGGGAGTAATGATGTCATTTTGCTCCTTAAGCTGTATCTATCAGACAGATCTCAGAGGGTAGTAATGGAGCACTCTTACTCATACTGTATGCAGTTTCCCTTGTGGTGGAGTCTGCTAAGGATATGCTTTAGGTTCAGTTCTATTTGCAGTTTACAGTATATGAGTAGTTTATCACCTCTACTTGATGTATGTGATGTGTCCTTAGATTTTCCTGCTAATGACACCCATTTTTATGTTAAGATGACAGATATTAGTAATACCAAGATTAAACTGGAATCCCTGATCATGGACATTAAGTATCTGGATGTCAAAGAGGAGACTTAAGCTGAATGATGGCAAAACAGAAATCATTAGTCATGGAAACAGAATAGGTGATGATGATGATAATACCCTGACTGTGAAGATTGTCAAGTCACAACTTCATCCAGCCATATCTGTCTGAGACTTGGGTGTATATTTTAATTCAAAACTGAATTATAAAGAATATATTTATCAGATTTTCAGAGTTGGTAATCAGCTCATCAGGAATATGTACTCAGTGAGACAGAGTCTGAATAGACATTGCCTCAACTTTGGTTCGTTCAGTGGTCTTTTCTCATGTTGATTATTGTAATTCATTATGGAATGATCTCCAAGTAATTTAAAGAAGGTTCGGTCTGTGATCAACAGAGCAGCAAGGCTTACATTTTGCCACCCCTCAACTCCCCAGACTATTAATGCTTCATTTCTATTTGGGTGGCATTAGTTTCTAGTAAAGGCTAGAACTGAATTTAAACTGTCATAAAACTTTCATTGTCTATATTTTGCCAAACTGAAGTATCTTGCTAACTTGTTAAAACTTCTGTCAGGATACAAATGTGTGATGTTATGAGGAAAAGATGATTCTTTGTGCCATGATGAGCCTGAAGCTATTCATCAGTCATCTTTTTCTGAATAATCTTTTTCTTACACTGTCTTTAGGTCAGTGAGTCAGTTGACCTCTACTGAATCTTTTACAAGGCAGCTCAAAGTCTCTCTTTTCAAGAAGCTATGATCTGGGGAGAGGTATTATAAATATATGAATGTAGACTGCTGCTGCTTCTACTGATGAAATTTGTACAGTATTGTATATGAATGATGTCAAAATTCTTGTAAACATATTAAGTGCTAGTGAATTCCTTAAAGGAAGAACTAGGGCTCTTGCAAAACAAAAGGCCAAGACATAAGGTAACATAGTGATGAGATGAAGAAATAGGAGCTGCAGTTAAGGAGAAAAGAAGGCTTTTTCGGGAATAGAAAAGAGGTGGTAGCAAAGAGAAATATAGTACTTGGTTGCCAGGCCTTTGATTCCTTCTTCCCTGCATTAAAAAAAAAAAAATTATAAGGCTAGAAAAGAGGTATACAGGGCAAAATCTGAGTCTCAGAGACTTTTACAATATAACCTAAATAGCATTGAAAAGAAAAATATGATATTTAAGGTGGCAAGTCAGATGAAGAGGGAAAACAGGGATATAATAGGTGAGTAGTGTGTGAAGGATGATAAAGGAAAGTCAGTGGTGAACAGTGAGGATATTAACCTGCTGAGTCCCATCGACGTACGGTGTACGTCACAACTTTTTTCCGCGGACAGACCCAATGACGTACATCGTACGTCACGCAATTGCAAGGCCCATTGTGTGCACATTTTTCAACATTCACGGGTGATTTTTGGTAGGCATATGTGGGAGACCTTCCTCTACCTGCTGTCAAGCGGGGATACTGCCTGGCCCCTCGTAACCCCACCTACCCCCCACACTGGGCAATTCACCTGTTAGCAGTAACATAGCCAGTAAAGGTATGTTGCCCCACGGTCGCTCTAATGACGAAAGTCACGGTGAAAATGATTCCTGAGGTGGAGAACAAAGAAACAAAGAAGCTAGAGGTAGAAACAAACAGAAGTGATGAGGTGGTAATGTCATAAAGGAAGATGCCATATACTGGGGTTTTGGGTAAGTGAACAATGCTTATAAAAGCCTGTGTTATTGTGTGAAAGCCATTATAGACTTTTACTACACATAAATTCGTACCAAATAAATGAAATACGTAATCCCTCTACTATCCGGACGTCCACTATCCAGACACCTCACTATTCGGACATCGTGGGCTGATTAAAAAAAAAAAATCCGATTTTTTCCGACCGCGTCAGTTTGAATTTCCCGCCTGTGCCGACTAGCTCCCTTTCCGCTCAGTCTCCATTCTACTAGTTCTGTCTCAACTCCCGTGAACAGTAGATGGCTGTCCGCTCATTTGTGGTATTTTCGTTCTTGTTTAAATAATCAAAAGTCACAATGCTAAGGATTAAGTGTAGTTAAACACTGGATTACTGGACATGCTTCAAGACCAATTATGACCACTGTAAAAACCTTAGAGATGAGGGTAAACAACAATCATGGACTGTAAGTAAACATTGTCAACTGCTAAATATTTTCCATAATCACTTCTAAATCCTCATTCTCTGGTTACATTTTATTTACTTCATGCTTTGTGTCCCATATTGAGTGCACAGGCTGTGAAAGAGGTGATTTTCTCAGTGATTACCATGTCTCTTACATACGTTCACTATCTAGTCAACTGGTGAACATTTTTGCCCCACACACCTCTAAATCATAATTTTTCTGGTTACATTTTATTTACTTCATGCTTTGTGTCCCATATTTGAGTGCATAGACTGTGAAAAGGTGATTTTTTTCAGTAATAATCATGTCTGCCTTACTCACTTCAAAATCATCATTTTTGGGTTAAAATTCGATTAATTCATGCTTTGTGCCAATTATTTATGTGAATGGGGTCTTAATTAAGTGCTATGCATGTCCAGGAGGGAGGTAGGTAGGTGGTTTTCTGATTTAGGTTAGGTTAGGTTTAGGTCAAGAATGACCGGTGCTGTTGGTGAACAGTGAACACCTTTGCCATAACTAACTCTTTTTCTGGTAACAATTTATTTATTTGATGCTTCGTATCCCATATTTTAGTGCATAAGATATGAGAAATTATGATTTTCATAGTGATAGCCCCGTCCGATACTTACACTAACCTGCCAACTCGTGAACACCCCTGCCTTACTCACCTCAAATTCATCATTTTTGGGTTAAAATTCGATTAATTCATGCTTTGTGCCAATTATTTATGTGAATGGGGTTTTAATTAAGTGCTATGCATGTCCGGGAGGGAGGTAGGTAGGTGGTTTTCTGATTTAGGTTAGGTTAGGTTAGGATCAAGAATGACTGGTGCTGTTGGTGTACAGTGAACACCTTTGCCATATCTAACTCTTTTTCTGGTAACAGTTTATTTATTTGATGCTTTGTATCCCATATTTTAGTGCATAAGATGTGAGAAATGATGATTTTCATAGTGATTGCCACGTCCGATACTTATTTTCACTAAGCTGCCAACTCATGAACATCTATGCCTTACTTACCTCAAAATCATCATTTTTGGGTTAAGATTCAATGAATTCATGGTTTGTGTCCATTATTTAATGCATATGGTGTGAGAAAGGGTGATTTTCATAGTGATTTCCATGTCTGATACTTACTTACACTTGCTGGCAAGTCGTGAGCACCTATGCCTTACTCACCTCTAAATCATATTTTTTTGGTTAAAATTCAGTTAATTCATGCTTTGTGTGCATTATTTATGTGAAAGGGGACTTAAATAAGTGCTATGCATGTCCGGTAGGGAGGTAGGTAGGTGGTTTTCTGATTTAGGTTAGGGTCATGAATGACCAGTGCTGGAGCTTCAGAGCCAATATCCGGACATGCCTTTGGCTCTATTATGTCAGATAATGGAGGGATTTTATGATACATAATTTAAAGTGGCTCGAATTAGCCAGCCCTTCCATAGTTGGTTTTCTTAGCCAGGTACCCTGAAAAAGAAGGAGAATGTAAGGTTGAGTGACACCTGTATCAACATCTTTTTACCTCAGGATCACAATTTCACTATGAATTTTTTATGTTTCTCACCAAAAGCGAAGGTTTCAGCCAAAAAAAACAAAAAGTCGAAAATCATTCGGGATCTGGGGGTAGGCTGGGTAAAAAACCGGTCGGGACTCGGCGGGTTAAAGATGCATGGAGAAACCGGTTGCTGAACAAGGAGTTTAGCTGGAATGGGAGGTTTGGAGCCAGTGGAACCAGTGTTTGGCCTTTGGCCTTTGATTGATGCTACTACTGTGAGCAGGACAATAGGCAGGATGCAGTTGGGGAAGGAAGCAGGTGTGATTGGGTTGATTGCTGAAACACTGGAGGCCTCTGGAGATACAGGAGTGGGATTAGTTACTGATTTGAAAAATATGATCATATATGACTTCGTTGTCTCAGATGAGAAGCTGAAGAGTGTGATTGTAAATGTGTACTAGAGGAATGGTGATGTTCTGGAAAGTGGAAATTATAGAAGCATAAAACATTTAGACCAGGTACTGGAGAGAGTTCTAGAAAATATGATTGGAGACAGTGTGAATGCTAATGAGATGCAGTGTGGGTTTATGCCAGTCAAAGGGACCACTGATACCATATGCATAATTTGGCAGCTTCAGGAAAAATATGTAGGAGAGAAAAGAGATCTGTACTTTGTTTTTGTTGATTTGGAGAAGGACTTTGACAGAGTCCCTAGGGAGATGGTGAAGTGGGCAATGAGAAAGCTTGGAATTGAGGATTGGCTGGTTAGAGTGGTTATGGCTATGTTTGCTGGTGCTCATATGCAGGTGAGAGTGAATGGAGATTTGAATGCTGAGTTTTCCATGGATGTTGACATGCATCAGGGGCCAATCTTGAGCCTCTTATTGTTTATTGTGGTGTTTGAACCCTTCTCATGTGACCTCAGAAATGGACTCCCATGAGAGATGTTGTATGCTGATGCCTTGATGTTGATTGCAGAGAATGAAAGGGAGGTAGAAGAAAGATTTAGGAGTTGGAGAGATGGTATGGGACACAAGGGCTTGAGAGCAAATGCAGATAAAACAAAGTAATGGTATCTCGCACTGGTGGCGGGATTGTTGAAGAAAAGGGAGAGTGGCCATATGTGGTTTGCCATGCAGATAAAACAAAAGTAATGATATCTCAGACTGGTAGTGGTGCTGTTAAAGAAGCGGGAGAGTGGCCATATGTGGTTTGCCACAAGGGTGTGGGAAGTAATTCTATCTTGGGCAGTTTTTGTGGTAAGGGGATGCATAAGAGGTGTAGTGGTATTAGAGGTAGACTGCGAAATAATGCTGATTTTGTATGTGCAGTGTATCGAGGAGAGCATGTGGAGATTGTCATGCGTGAAAGGACTGATCTCACTGGTAAGTCTTGAATGTGTGGAAGAGTGTTGTTACTTGCGAGGCATGTTATGTGCTGGAGGTGGGGCTGGAACTAGCTCTGTGACTAGAGTGAGGAGTGGCTGGAAGAGGTTCAGGGAGCTGTTGCCTCTCCTGACACTGAGAGGGCTTTCTTTCTGTGCTAAGAAATCTTTATATGTGGCATATGTTAGGAGTGTAATGCTGTATGGTAGTGAGACCTTGGCAGTTAACGAGAAGAATATTTGTAGGCTCAGGCGTACAGAAATGAGAATGATTAGGTGGATGTGTAGTGCATCCTTGAATATGAAGCCTGAGGAAGCTAGGTTTACAATGGACGAGTTGAGAGGAAGAATGGGAGGGGAGTGTACAGTAGTAGTGTTGTAATGAGAAAGGTAGATTGAGATGGTTTGGGCATGTGGAGAGGATAGGAGATAACAGTTGGGTGCAGAAAGTGAGAAGTGTGAACGTCGAGGGTAGGATTTCAAGAGGTAGACTGAAAAGACCTGGAACGAGCTTGTGGAGTGTGACCTCAGGGATAAGTGACTGAATAGGGAGGCCGCCAAAGATCAAGCAGCATCGAGAGCTGCCATTTGGTGACCAAGGCCGATACATGCAAGGATGATGAAGCCTATATAAATTAAATTAAACGATTAATGACATAGATATCTGGAAGTCTAGTCTTGAGTTTAAAGTTGTGACATTGAATATTGTATTTTTTTTAAATTATATATAATAAAATTGTGCCACACTTCCTGTCTTAGGTGGTGAAGGGCCCCAAGTATGGACAACTGGAATTTACCTCCAGACCAGGAGAGGCAGTAACAATGTGGCATCAGCAGTTGGCAGCGGATGGTAGACTTGTTTACCGTCACCAGGCAGACAACCAGCTCACTGCACCAACCCTTGACTACTTCACTTTCATTGTCACTGATGGGTAAGGCTTTGAAACAGATAAATACTATAATATCACATAATGCCATTCAGGGATGGGTGAGGCTGATCACTCTCATCTTAAATGTCAGGACCACTTTGCCTAGCCCCAGGCTCCTACGCTCCTCTGTGGGGCGAGATAGGATTGGATAATGAATGAATGAATTTTTTTTTCTTTTATTTATTTTACCTGCTCTCTTATTTAATGGGACATAGCACTACAATAATATGTTTGTTTATTTAATAATATTTTTGTAATACTTTTTTCCAGCTAGGAAATGTAGTGAGGAAGATCCTGTTAGATTAGAGAAAGCCAGTAAGAATTTGTCTGTGCAAAGAAACAGGAACTAAGAAGTGTATAACAGTCATTGAGAGATTAGTTTGTTGAGCATGCCAGTTGTACAAATGGTGTAGAAAGAGGGATTAGTGAGGAACTGGGTGGTTTTAGACAGGGTAGGGGAAGTATAGAGCAAACATCTACAATGAGGAAGTTGGCAGAGGAAAGTATTTCAAAAAATTAAAAATTGCATGCTATTTCCATCAACTGGAAAGAATGCTGCTTGTCATGGGTAGATTTTTTTTTTTTTTTAATGCAAGGAAGAAGGAACCAAAGACTATAGGCCAGCAAACTGTTCCTTCCAAGAATAAACAAAAACAATAAAAAAGAGAGCCAAATTCAAGATCTGTTCATTTCGAGATGCCTGGACACACTGCGTTTGAAAGACTGGAGATCATAGGAAGTAGCAAATACAGACAGAGGAAGACAGTTCCAGAGTTGACCAGTTGCATAAATGACGAACTAGGAGTAACGGTTAACTCTTGCATTAGAGAGTTGGACAGAAAAGGGATGAGAGGTTGTTGCTAGACAGGTACTACGTGCCCATCGTAGAGGTGGAGGGATGCAAGCTGACAGGTCAGAGGAACAGTGGCCATTGAAGTAGCGATAGAAAAGAGGTAAAGATGCAACAGTGCGGCGAAGAGACAGAGGTTGAAGGGAGCTAGTAAGAGGAGGAGAGTCAGTGAGACGAAAAGCTTTTGATTCCATGTTATTGAGAAGGGCTGTATGTGGGGATGCTCCCCACACGTGAGAGTTGTACTCCAAACGAGCGAATAAAACCCTTGTATAAAGTCAACATCTGTGCAGGGGTAAAGAAGGTTTGGATTTGGCTTAGCACACCTAATCTCTTGGAAGCAGATTTCACAAGAGATGTAATATGTTCTTTTCAAGATAAATCCCAAGTGAATGAAACCCCAAGCATGTTCAAGGATGATGTAAGAACAAGCTGGACATTATTAAACATCAGTGGGTACTCCTGTGGAAGGTTTTGTCGGGTTGATAGGTGTAAGAGCTGAGTCTTTGATGCGTTAAAAACAACAAGATTATTTTTACCCCAGTCAGAGATATGAGCCAAGTCAGACATCAGGTGTGCCATAGCCTCATCCCTTGTTTATTGAAGTAACTGCTGAGATGGGCGTTGCGGGAATCGAATGGAAAGGTGAAGGGTGGAATCATCAGTGTATAAGTGGATAGGGTTAGATGTACAGCTTAGAAGGTCATTGATGAATAAAAGGAAGAGAGTTGGTGATAGGACAGAGCCCTGAGAAACACCACTGTTGATAGATCTAGGAGAAGAACGGTGGCCGTCAACAACAGTTGCTATAGAACGACCAGAAAGGAAGCTAGAGATGAAGGCACAGATAGAAGGATAGAAACCGTAAGAGGGCAGTTTAGAAATTAATGATTTATGCCAGACTCAATCGAAAGCCTTTGAGATGTCAAGGGGTTGTGAGACATTTTGAGTATACAGTATGTGGTGTTGGAGGGAAGTTGTTGGGCATGTCAGATATTTCTGTGAAAGCATTAATGCATCTATGAAAAGGATTAACACTCAGATTTGTCAGTTTGAGCATTTTCCACCTCCTAACATTCATTCATTATCCAATCCTATGTCGCCCCACAGGGGAGTGTAGGAGCCCGGGGCTAGACCAGTTGGTCCTGACATTTAAGATGAGAGTGACCAGCCTCACTCATCCCTGAATGGCATTATGTGAGCAATAAACCCCAACCACCCATTGGATATAAACCTTCACCAGCTCAATCGATTGGAGCGCCATAATTACCCACTAAACCACCAGGCGCCAAAATTTGGTTATATGGTTACCACCCAGTGTAGTAAATGGTTTCCTGGTGTACAGGAAACCATTTGGCTTGTCACTCAGTGTAGAGTCACCCATAGGCAGAAGGACGAGGAAAGAATGAAGGCAAGAAAGACAGAAGGAGTGTAAAGTCACCTGTAGGCAGAAGGACAAGGAGAGAATGAAGGAAAGTAAGACAGAAGAGGATTGAAGGAAAGAAGGATGGAGGAGAGGAAAGGGCAGACACCTGAAAGCAGCACTACATCAAGTGAGTGGATGGTGAGCGCCCCACCTACTGCAATATTAATCCTTGGCAGTCAGCTTTTTTTTTTTTTTCCAGGAAAGAAGGAACCAAAGGCCAGAAGCCCATAAGATTGCTCCTTCGTTTCATTTCGTTTTGTTTCATTTTTGAAGGCTCCAACATGCTTGCATGCGTTGGCCTTGGTCACCTAATGGCGGCTCTCCACGCTGCTCGATCCCTGGCAGCCTCCCTGTTCAGTCCCTTAACCCTTAAGTCACACTTAATGACCTCGTCCCATGTCTTTCTCGGTCTACTCCTCCCAACCCTTCCCCCAATATTAACACCTCTCACCCTCTGTACCTAATTATCATCCTCCATCCTCTCCACATGTCCAAACCACCTCAGCCTACCTCTCCTCATCACAGCACCAATACACTCCAGTCCCATCCTACCTCTCAACTCTTCCATCGTAAACCCAGCCCCCCCCAGGCCTTGCACGCAGGGACGCACTGCACATCCACCTAATCATTGTCATTTCTGTACGTTTAAACCTGCTAATATCCTCTTCCTTTACTGCCCAGGTCTCATTACCATACAGCATCACACTCCTAACACATGCTGCAAACAAAGACCCATTAGCATGTAAGGAGAGTCCTCTCAATGTCAGGAGAGGCAACAGCTCCCTGAACTTCTTCCAACCACTTCTCACCCTAGCAACTGAGCTAACTCCAGCCCCACCTCCGGCACATAACATGTTTCGTCGTTTCATTTCATTTCGTTTCATTTTTGAAGGCTCCAACATGCTTGCATGTGTCGGCCTTGGTCACCTAATGGCGGCTCTCCACGCTGCTCGATCTCTGGCAGCCTCCCTATTCAGTCCCTTAACCCTTAAGTCACATTTAATGACCTCGTCCCATGTCTTTCTCGGTCTACCCCTCCCAACCCCTCCCCCAATATTAACACTTCTCACCCTCTGTACCCAATTATCATCCCCCATCCTCTCCACATGTCCAAACCACCTCAGCCTACCTCTCCTCATCACAACACCAATACACTCT
>JAGKTI010006537.1:0-17479 GCA_018397915.1 Birgus latro
CTGCGTGGTGTAAGCTGGAAAAAGGGCAGAAATTTAGGCCAAGTTAAGGTAGTGACTAGGCGAAATTTTACTCCCAAATGAACCAGCCAGAGGGAGGTTTACGTGACACAACACCACGTGAAGCGGATGCAATCAACACTGTGATGTTTCCGCGGCAGAGACACCAGCGGAAGAGTGCACTTGTATATTTCACCGAGGGGGCTGCGAATGAGGAGGGTGAGGAGGATGTGGGGGGTTTCAAGGGGGAAATGAAAGAAATGGAGGAAGTACTTTCATTAATCCTAGATGTTTTTGGTCGTAGCTTATGCATCTTTGTGTATAGTGTTTTTTATGCAGTTAAATACCTCCCCTCCCCCTCCTCTCTCTCTCCCTCTCTGTCTGTCTGTTTGTCTGCCTTGCACGCACACACACACACAAACACACACACACACACACACACACACGATTTTTTTTTTTTTTATAGGTGGGTCACTCCACCATTTCGACTTGCCCATGCATCATTCTCCCCACAGACACCTTTTCCCCATTCGCACTTCACCAGTATTGAGAAAAGTTAAGTTTGGCCATCACTCTCCCTCCAAAGAGAAAGTTAGCTCCTGCAGTGGACTACATACCGTATGGAATTGTGTGTGTGTGTGTGTGTGTGTGTGTGTGTGTGTTTAGTATACAATATGAAGAAAATTTTTATACAGCCGTAGTTTGTAGTTTGGGTTTATAATGCTAGGTAAAAGACAGTCCTTTATTTGCTGCTTTCTGCTTCTTTTACTCTATATGCAGCCTGAGATTCCTAAAAAATTACATGCTTTCACTAGATGACGTCTTCCCTAAACTGTATATAATCGTCTGTCTATAGCAAGTCATCATCACCACCACCGTCATCACCATCCCATCCTCCATGAGTCAGGATCCTAAAATAAAGTGAAACCACAGAAGCGGGAAAATTATCAAAGCATGCAAGGTTAATCTGGCTGCACACTCATTCAAACATCTTATATCTTCATCATCCTGCCTATTTTCCCCATTTAATGACAGGGCATGATAAGATCTTGAAACAAAGACACAGTACGAAAGTGGGGGAACTATCAGTTGGAAATCGAATATAAGAAAAGAATGATAAAATACAAATACACTTTAAAAATTCCTTGTTGTGAAAGGACTAATCTCTCTCATTTTTGTATTTCTCTCCGCTTTCTCAGTGTACAATTTCTATATTTCTCGTAGCCGTGTGGGGGTTTGTGTGGCGGCCTCAGCGCAACAAACTTAGTGCCACCACCACAACACAAACAGACAAAGGCACAAAGGCCGCGGGCTTGGGAAACTTGCATTATTAAAGACTCCAGGCCACTGCCACACCGGAAAGCCTCACAGTTGGATGTTTATTCTTAGCGTGACTCACTCTAGTCACCTCACTCACCCTAATCCCATGGTTCACCTCAGTCACATGACTCACCGGGTGTCAGCTTATTCTCAGCCGACAAACCCGTCAGGAAGCTGTGGGACAGAATTTTAGTCCACCCTCTCACCTGGTTCTTCTTAGTCTGCTACGATAATGGTATGTTTTGAAGATGGCAGTGTGATATTACATTATTGTTTTGAGATGTTTCAGATGTTCTACCCTCTCGATGTTGTTATATCAGTGCATCTGTAGCATGTGTATTAACAGGTCTCCGTGAAATACTATTTTCTGCTGCTAAAACTGCATAACATTAAGATGGGCAAAGGATATAGTAGGATATGTTATATAGGTCATTTGTAATATGACCCCTTGTAGGATGATTGAACACTTGGCCTGGGTCATGGAACGTCAGCTCGAACAAAAAATATTAATAAATAAATAGACAAAATGATAGAAAAGATACGGTATGTGATATAATAATTGCTTAAGTCAAACATCGGGGTGGCAACTTTCTAAGGTTGAGTCTGCCATTACTAGTGACAAGAGGACGTCGTTTGTGTAACCACGTGACGATGTAGGTGTTCTGCATTAATCAGAAACTTCACCACTTCCTCCTGTACATTTTATTTATAAGGGCGTCATCAAGTGGTATTCACACTCTTGTCCCTTCATTCTAGTTACAAATGAACGTGTTATTCTGTCCATGAACACCCAGAAGTGGAGTGATATCAGCGCGTTTGACAGTTTGAGTTCTCTGTTATTTTGTGTGTTAGGTGTGGTATGTCTGAACACCATCCACACGTTTGATGGAGTGTACCTATAGGTGACTCTACACTGAGCGACAAGCCAAACGGTTTCTTCTACGACAGGAATAATTTACTGCGCGGCGTCCAGTGGGTAAGGTACTCCAACTGGATTTTGACCTTAAGGGATTACACTTAAGGGATGTTTGGAGATTATTACTCATTAATACCAAGCAGAAGCGAATAACTCGTCACTCTCGCCTTAAATATCCTGCTCCGATCCCCTATGCTCCTGATGGAGTGATGGGGCGGTAAAGGATTGGATGATAAATAAGAAGGTAGATATTTCCTTAGTAAGTTCAATCTTCCCTTAAATAGAAAAACTTGGTCACGGTTATGGACCAAAAGCCATGAAAACTGACGGATTTAGAACCAGATCATTACAGTGTATTCTTAAACCAGCTTAAGCAATGGTGACCAAGTTACCTAGAGGAAGAGCTCGGAAACTGTGATGCTCAGTGATGGTAGTGAAGCTGCAGCGGTATATTACTAAGAACCATACTATCCCTCTGTTTACTGGGAAACAAAATATATGACCATAAAGAGAAATAAATGAAAGCACCAGGAAGGGGAGGGGGGAGGAGGTGATTCTATAAATTAAAAGAAATGAGTTCAGTAGGAAGAGAGCAAGTCTGACACTCATTTTCGTCCACATCCCGCGTTATTACTTTCACACCCATTCAGGACCTGGGACGGTCGTCGTCCATGGCAGCCTCAGCGACTTCATTTCCGTCCTCGGTGTCGTTTTCATTCTCGCAGAGCTGCTCCCGAATGTTGCTTCACCTATTTTTTACTAGACTGACTGCATCGTGTCTTTTCTATTTTCCCTTCCCCAAATACAGGCACCAAAATCCATGAACATCCAAAGAATTTACAGTTTCGAAGCAGGATTAATAATGAAAATTGGACAGCTGGAAAATCAAGCGCTGTAATGAATGCCGCCATAAGTCATAAGTCGGGTAAATAAAGGGGAAATGGAAAAGGTTATTCCATGAGGCGGTTTTAGGGATGTGCAAACTGTCCCGCCACACAGGGTCCTCGCATCTCTGGGGCCTCACATTTCTAAGGTACTGAAAAAAAAGCAGCGGACTTATCTTAATATTTCGTTACCAGATCACCTGTTGATTGTAGTATTAATGTTATGTTGCTATCAAACCAGTGTGTGTGTGTGTGTGTGTGTGTGTGTGTGTGTGTGTGTGTGTGTGTGTGTGTGTGTGTATGTATTTCTGTAATGTCTGTGGAAATGCATACCTCGTTATGTGAATCATCTATTTCAACAGTATATTTATCCTTATACTGTGTAATGCCATTGTTGTAATCCCATTAGAAATATTTTGAATATCTATTCCCGTCATACATCTGAACTAACACACACACACACACACACACACACACACACACACACACACAAGCATAACATAAAGTCTACTCATTCGAAACATGATACTCACTATGACGATCACCCTAGTCTCGCTGTTACGATAGAAATGAAAAAGAATCTCGAATAAGGAAAGAAAATACGAGAAAAGAAAAGCTACACTCAGAGCACCCAGTGAAAATTTGCTGTACCCCTTTGACATGATAAAGTCCATTCTGAGGTGAAGAAAGAATATGAAGGGAGGAAGAAAAGGGAAGAGCAATAGTTAAAGAAGTGAAGGGAGTCAAGATGTCCTAGATTTTTACAGGCAAAGAGTTCCTTCTTGCCCTGAATAAAGTCGCTCAGAAACAGTATGAATAAAACCTAAAAGGCATGATTGTATTAAAGTAGCTGGGGAAGCTTACTGAATATACAATAAAGTATTAATCGTACCGGTACTAAGTATTTACTGAGAGATGACAAGAGATGACCATAAGTAGTGTGCCGCGGAAATTATGAAAGTGTTTCCGTAAATCTGCTCAAATAAAGATTACTCCATTCACTACGATGACGTCCTTTTAGTCGTATTTCTCCTACTTTCAAAGGATCTTATTTGGTTCAGCTGAGACCTCCCACATGAACGGGTTTGCTCCTTTATTTAGATGACGTATTTTGTTTTCCTTGCTGTTTCCAGATGATTTTGTTTGGCTTAGGAGAGACTTTTCGAACTGGAGGAGTTAGACAAAGATTTTAATAACCCCTTCGGCACTAGAGGTCTTTCCTAGCCTGAGTAAAACGGTTCGGTATTGGACTGATTAAAAGGGAAATCGCGTCATCGAGCTAATGGGGTTAATGGACATCTTTTCTAACCCATTTGTCGCTATATTTTACTTCTCCACCCATAGCCAAATGCCATAATCTCAAAAAGGGTGGCCACAAACGAATCGCCTCCATGCCACCCCTTCCTTTGCCGTCAGTCTGCATTTTCTTCACCTCATAGGCCTTCTTTCATATACCTATCAACTCCTCCCCGCCACCCCTTCCTCTGTCTCCCTTTCCCTTCCCCCCTCTTCCCACCTCCAGTGTAAAATAATTTGATAATAGTAAGCAAGCGGTGACATTGACTAAATCGCTGGTGACTGTTTATGTGAATACAGAATTATGAAAGAAGAAAAATCAATAATCTGAAGGAAAATCACAGAAGAGTATTCATTATTTTGCTCGAATCAGTAGACAATTTACTCTCCCTCTCTCGAACGAAGTACCAATTTAAATATTCATTCGCTTCTCTGTACCAATCCATCTCAATCTTGTACTGTGTTCTTGCTTCATGGATATATGCAAAGTAAAGCTCATCAGCCTGTAATAAGCCTTTTGTATTTCCTGGGTACACTTCAGTTTCTTTGGATACATACGGGTACAATTAAGCAAAAAAAATGTGATATGGGGGCTTAAGCTGCCAGACTACAAATATGGAGGGAAGGCTTAGGTAACATTAAAGTCAGACCTCTGTTTAGACTTTGTTTTGGTACATTAAACTCAATAAAAGATGGTCCGTAGTCGAAGCAGTTTTGGGAATTAAGTAATACCTCTTTGCTAGTGAGTTATTCTGCACATTTCACCTCAGTATCCTCTTGAGTCTTATTGATGCCTTAATCGCGGAAGAAGTGTCCACGAATAAAATCATCTCCACGTCATCCTATCATCTGTCATCAGGCTGTCTTCGTCCAACTCACGCCAAGCTTATTCATATACCTCCCCATTCTGTCCCTCCACCTTACCTCTATCTCCTCCTCCTCCTCCTCTCGTGACTTCTACTTTACATATTCCTCCGTCAGTCAAGCGATGTCACTCTCACAGCGTCGCGTCTTCTGTTGCTTCAGTGCGGTGGATGAATTGGAGGCGTTAATCTAGCATAACAGATTTTGTAAAACCAGATTCCGGATGGTATTGGTGTAGCGCAGGGGTGTAGGGCTCACAAACATATTTACGACTGATTTCCTTGCACCAATTAGTCTTACTCTTCTTTCGCCGTTGCTTGGCCCAGATTTACGTCCTTTCGCAGCTGATTTCATGTAGCTCACGGGTAGAACAAGACAGTGATACGGCTCGACATCCTTTCCACAGCACTTTTCTGTAATTAGCATCATATTCCAGTGCTAATCTGTTGTTCCAAACCAGCATTCAAGATGGAAATGGCAGTGTTATTCCAAGTCTTAGCAAAGCGAATAGAGTTATGAGGGGGACAGTTATCGGAAGTGATCTCCGACTTCTGCAGGCAGGATAAGAAAAGTGCGCTGCTGAATCTTCCTGTGTCCCCCGCTTCTCCTATAAATGCTAGCACAAGTTAGGTAGCGTTTGTAGGAGGAACTGGAAACACGTAAAGACTCTGCACTCCTCTTTCCTTGTCCATCCTGCATAGGCTAACCAAAGCAGTTACGGCAGGTAAGGGATCGTACGTTTCTTTTAAATCTGGTCGAGGGATCCCAAAAAAAAAAAAAAAAAAAAAAAAAAAAAAAAAAATCTATCCTACGTTGAATAAAATCGTCTGAAGGGAGCGAGAATAAAATATCAAACCCATCACTGAATTGAAAGGATTAATAATAGAGTAAAATAAAAGGCTTTCCCCCACTTTCCTCCCATGCTGGACAATAGGTAGAAATAATATCATGGAGGGAGAGTTACGGACAAAAACATTCCTTCACGTTTTAGTCGGGCAGTTACGAAATCCTTACACAATAATCTGAAAGGTTTGTTGGGCTCCAAAGTTCATACCGCTGATTATTCGAAAGTTGTTGTTCACTGTCCATTTATTTTTTGTGGTGAAGTATATCAGTAATTATGTCCACAATCGTACGTGAACTCAGTGGGCTGCAGACTTAAATGTTGCCCTTCTGCAGTTCAGCATCTTCCTTTAGAGGGACTGGGAAGTAGTTGAGAGGCCCTTTTATAACCAGGATGTGGAGCAGCCCAGTTGTATTATTGGTGCCACCACATGAAGGCATCCCTCTCCAATACTTGTTTATTATTAACATTCATTATTATTCCCCTCAGTATGGTGACGCATCGTGTGTGTGTGTGTGTGTGTGTGTGTGTATGTGTGTGCTCTTTCCATCTTCAGACGATTATATTCAACTTAGAAGAGACTTTCCAAACTGGGAATATTAGATACAGCCTTCAGTAACCCACAAACCACGCTGGTGCTCTCCGTGGCTGAATGAAATGGTCTGGTCACAGCAAGAAAATAAAGAAAATACGTCATCTGACCGAAGGGGATAAACTCTTGGCTTGCAATCTCGAAAAAACAAAATGATGAGAAAGTGGTGCTAAGGGAGCCTCCTAAACTCACAAGAATAGGGCCCTAAGTGTTACGATCCTGAAGGGGGGTTAATCTCATCTCAGCAATAGCCGAAAAACCTCGCAAACACTTAAACTCTTCCTCTTTCTTCCCTCGTTTCCACTTACAAGATTCTGGTTAATGGTGCTTCCCCATTTTCACTTCCTTCCGACTTTTCTACTTGATGGCAAGATTTTTTCTGATGATATCCTGCCACCTTGGTAGTAGTTTCCCTCGTACCTCAAACCCTTATCCAATAACCCATTCCATACAGTGATTCCTTTTTTATTCCATTTGCAGATGATTTTACTGACGTGAGGAGGGACTCTGAATATTGGAGGTTTCACTAGGCATTCATTTATCCTTTCAGTATTACGGCTCCTTTACTATAACATGACTGATAACCCCAACCCCTTTTAGCCCAGTTGATGGTCAAGTGAAGCCAGACTGGAAGGTTATTTCACTAGTAACTCAACCACATAACCAAAACTCAGTCGAATTTCATGCAACCACAACTTAATATTCAAGTTGTGGGAGTGGTCCAGTTCTGTCAGGTGAAATCAAACCGGCTAAAGGTTGCTCTCCAAAGGTAATATATCAGTTAAGGCGCTAGCGGGAACAAAGCAGCGAGGCAGTTTTTCTGGGGTAAGGGGTTGGTGGGGGAAAGTGAAAAATGGCTGGGTTAAGTATGGCGTGGTTATCGGTGTTCTGGGCCACTTTTAAATTATTTATGGATGCTATCAGTGTCACAGTACTTATTTACGACATGTTTCCTAACACTTTTCTTCCCACTTTATAGCCTTGCCCAGAGTCTACCCTGTCTTCATCATCATCATCATCGTCGTCTCCATCATAATCACTATGATGCCCACTAACACATGAGGTGGGAGGGATCCGTAATTATGGACAGGAATTGGGATCATCATCATTATAGTGACCTTGATTCCCACTAAGACACATAGTGAGGCAGGATACAAAAAGAGAAAAAGAAAGCACAAAAGTAGGCTAACCATCATCACCATCAATAACTTTCACTAAGGTGCCCTGAACCTCCTTTATCCAACAACGCATTTTTTCATGTATTCAAGTTGCCTCCAGACAAGTCCATACCTTGGAGGAGACTTTCTGAACTACGTATGCTAAGTGTTGTTACTGCTGTGTAACCCCAATGAGTCTGATCGAGCAGACACATCAACTGCATGCAAGAAATCGCCCATGCAGTGCCACCCCGAGCAGTGAACCAACCAGCCATAATAGCCCTTATCATTCTGCATGCCCTTTCCAGATTGGGGAAAATGAAGAACATATCGTATACACGCTATTGCAATCGTTGTTTCCCCAGACTCAACTAAAACGCGAACCCAGTGGACTGCAGGCTTAAGTTGCCCCCCCTCCAACAGCTCACCACCCTCCTTTCGGAAGTCGGGGAGTTGAGGGATGTTTGTATAACCGGGTAGCGGAACCGACTAGTTATATCAGTACCACCGCATGAAGGCGTCCCTCTTCAGCATCATCGCTGGAATGAAGAGGTTAGAATCTTCAAACCTGGGATGTTTTCTCTAAGCTGACAGTAATCGCACAAAGACAGCAAGAACAAACTGAAAATATACCCTCCGGTTCAAGAATGTAATCATCGTCCACGTTCGGCATCTGCAACACTAATAAGAGTCTGGCATTCCTCTGGCAGTCTGGAGAAAGCATATGCAAAGATCAACAAAAGTATAATTAAGTCTGTGTAACATTCCCAGGTTTGGTAACTAGGTTGCCAGTTTTGTGAGATGGTATAAAGATGGTAGCAGTGGTAGCAGAAATAGCACAGATAGTAGCAACAGCAAGATATTGGTGATGATGATGATGATGATGATAACGTTGCTAGAAGTAACAGTAGTAGTAGTAGTGGTGGTGGTGGTGGTGGTGATAAAGATGCTGATGGTGATGATATATCCAGACAAACACCATTAAGCCCCTTGAGGACGATGGCGTCTTTATTACATTATATTTCCAAACGCTTCTCACCAGCCAAGAAGGACCGCTCTCAGTTAATAATAAGCCATCTCCACTGAACCAAACTATATTATCTGGTATGTTTATTTCTGTTTCATCGTGACTGTTTTTTCATCATTTTATTCAGCGCGCGAAACCACAATTATTCAGTCATTCGCACAGTTATCCTCTTTTACGCTTGTGTAAAGGGGTACTTAAAGCAATTATAAATATACATAATTAAGCCCAGATTATAGAACATCGGATGCTTTGGTCACTCGCTTCTGATGGATTATTTAGGTCCCTGTAAATTCATACCTCCTGCACCACACACTCACCACACACACACACACACATGGATAATAAATATTTGTAGAAAAGAGACGGGACAACACGAGTTTAGCTCAAATCCTGTATAATACAATTAGGTAAACACACACACACACACACACACACACACACACACACACAGGCCAGCATCCCTTCCTACAGGCTCACATATATAAAGACACCACTTTGTCATAATTTATTACTCACCGCACCTCTGATCCTAAAATACACCTTATTTCCACATCTTTCTTGGCCGTCCTCTTCTTGTCATTGCCTGCCTTATAAATCCGTATATTCTTATGTCAATTTCTTATATAAATCAATGACTCAACATAGGTACGCCACAGTAAAACCTATCTTTGAACAAACTCACACTCCTTCCACACTCCACACAGTACCTTTTTACACCCTGTCGCTCGCTTCAGGTCTTCGAGTACTATCAGGTGTTACGTCCAAACCAAAACCATCATCATCATCATCATCATCATCACCATCATCATCCACTCCTATTCCCACCGTAGGATGGGGTGAGGTACGGTCCAGAGAGCCAGAGAAAAATATTGTTAAAGGAGATGCTAGCCAAAGTCTGAAGAATTAAATGGACTACAATGGACCTCTCTCTCATTCACCCACCATTCAAGCCCCCAGAATCAGGACTCACCTCACAGGCATTACACATTGATACTTGGGTGCATCATACCACCTATGAGCCGGAGTCGATCCAACGACTATCGCTTCGCCTAGAAACAACAGGGATGTCAAGCCCTAGTCAGGCACACCTCAGTACAGTTCTTTCAACAAGTTCGATCTGCTGACAGTTCCCTTGCATCACTCTCCAAACCTCGCTTTCGCACACATTTATTTACCGTACATATCCACCTTCTAGACCTACCACACCTCCTCCCACCTTCAAATTCTTTCAGATGCCTCCTTTTCGCCACTCTGCTCACACCCATTTTATCCACTTGACCACTTCTTCGACTCTGGTGTCCACAGACTTTCTTGCTCCACATCTTACTCCAAAAATTTACTTCCAATCTCCCCCACATAGGCATACTTTCAGTCGCATTAGGTATTTCATTTCTTTCGAGCTGTTATTCATTCAAATTCGGGAACCAGTTTGTGACGTCTGTCTTGTGAGCTTGTGACCAGCAATGCATCTTTTGGCAAAATTCTAGCTGGTTTTCCGCTCAGTCTGACCTTCCCACAATATTTCATAATGGGAGATCTTCCTGCCTCCAACAATGATATACTGCTTTGCAAATAAATATTCAAAACGATTTCAGCCAGATCTTCTTTCGTTTGAGTACATTAAGATGTTCTTGAATATTTTTCATAATCACGTATTAACTTTAATGTGTATTGGTATTATGGAATTAGTATAAGTTATAAGATATAGCCCCCAAATATTAATACCCTTTTAGAAACATTTGGTATGGCAGGAGTGTTTTTGATAGCGTTTTACTGTAGCTACCAATAAAGAATTCTTAAGGTCGCCGAGTCGTTATTTGATCTAACACCAGCAGTTATTTTTTTTCTTCCTTAAACAACTGCCTTTTCTCTTTCGCTATCATAAGCAAACCCATTCTGTTAACCACTCTATATTCTCCTCACCACCCAACCTCCTCGTACCACATATCATTTCCACCTTTCTCAGTCACCCCTCTCGAACTCCTATTCTTTTCCCATCCCGCCTCAGATCAATATCGCTCCCACAAAGCCCCTCCTGTCTCATTCTTTCCTGGTAAGTTTACATGCATACCAAATTCGCTTTCACCTCCTCTTGCCTACTCACGTCTTTCTTTTATTTCTAGGGGACAAAATTAAGGATCTGTGAGGATTCTACCAGTGAAGTAATTGGATATTCACGCGTTGCCGTAGTGCGTTTTGCCTTACTCATTCTGCATACGTGCTCCACAGTTGATGAAACAATACAGCTCATGGGGGGCCCGATGATATCCTTGGTTATCAATATAGCCAGTTATGTTCCGAGGTGACTAATCTGCCATCATCCGAATGTGAATATTTTAACAACACTGACTAAGAAATATCAAGCAAGAATTTCAAATGGCATCTTCAAGGATTCAAGCTTATTAAAGTGGGGTAAAACCATCTGAGAATTTTCAATATCCATCGTTTGTGGTGTCAGACTGTTTTTTGCATAATGCGCATATTTCTTAGACCGACTGCATCTAATTTGTTTTAACCTTGTACTTCCTACCCACGTCTTACTTTTCTCTCCCAAAACCACCACACAAATTCAACTCTACCAATATATGTTAGGATATCACACCTGCTCCCCCGCTAGGTTATGTCTTATCCTTTCTTGGTGATCCTGCATACACACCTCACCTGCTTTCACCCCTTTTTTCTCATCGACATCTTCCCTTCGTCTCTCTTAATTATCATTCACCTTCAGTTCTGACAGCCACAAGAGTCATAACATCACTTTGGTTTATATCCTCATCCTAACTCACTACATCCAAGCAGTCGGGATATTCTTGCCCTTTCGATCCTGATTCTTGCTACTTTCATTTACGTATTTACCTTAGGAGAGAACACTTGTAGTTAGAGGACTCACAAAGGCTGTATCTAACAATGCACTTCAAAACCTCTCTTCTAAGCTGAAAACAAATCTAATGGTAGGAAAAACAGCATTTGTTATACGCCACAGGATATGGTAAATCTTAGCACTTGAACACATAATCCAACATACTGCTTATCAACAGTATTTCAAATCCCTCTTTTATTCCGACCCATTCGCTAACCATGTACATTCTCTCAAGTACATTCCGGAAAATCTCCACCCTCTTCAGTTTCAGATTACTTCCATTCACAGCCACCACAAACAATCTTTCTTTTATAGTTCGCCTCGCCAAACTCCGACCTCTTTCCATCCTCATCACATCCACGCATATCCACACAACGCAACCCAAGGCATAAAAATAGTCCGCCCCGGCTCACCTTTCCGTTTTCATTGTTGTTGCAAAGTTTCTGGAAAGTTGGCCGGGAAGGTCGGGTTACCATCTCTCCGCCTCCTTGTTTATTCACATGCACATCCACCAGACCCTTTACTTCCAAGTTTTGCGATGCCTCTGCAACAAATTCGTAAAACCTGCCCATCCATTAAAACGCGGGGTGAACTGGACTGATTATACATATACACATTAAACCGTACCATACTAAACACACACACACACTCTCTTTCTCACAGAAGTAAGAAATATATCACGAAACGTTCCTGATCACAATCTCATTTCAGCACCCCATTCTATCGACCTGATAAGACCGCCAGACCTCACAAGACCCGCCGTGTGTGTCGCTATGTGGCTGCGGGGGGCGGCCAGGCAATTGCTGTTGGATTTTCCATGGAATTACAATTTGATTTTTCCTGGAACTGGTTTCATTTTTCCCGAAACTGATGCTTCATTTTTCTTGGAACTGCCGGGAGATTTTCCCTAGAACTGGCGCGGGTTTCAAAGGAATGATTGTTTACTTAATAGTTTCTGCTGGAATGACTGCTTCTTCATGAATTTTCCTGAAATAATTAGTTTTTATAATTTGCCGTAGAATGACTGCCTCTGAATATCCGAGAAATTATTGCCTCTTCCATGAATTTCCCTACAACGATTTCTTCTTCCATGACATTTCCCTGGAATGATTGTTTTTACGGTATTTTCCCTGGTATAATTGCATCTTCCGTGAATTTCCCTGGAATTACTGCCTCTTCCATGATTTCCCCTCGAGTAATTGCCTCAGCCATGATTTGTCCTGGAATGATTACTAGTTCCATAATTTTCTGTTGAATGATTGCGTCTTCCATGATTTCCCCTGGATAGATCGTTGCTTTCATGAATGTGACTCGAAGAATGAAGATCACATTTGACGTTATTCTCATGGGCATTAGAGCATGGATTCTCTTATTCTTCTCAATTTCTGACATATTCCTTGGTTTAGCACAATAATTTTTACAGTATCAACAAGAAGCAAAAGGCTATTAAAAGTTGTTTTTTGCCAACTTATCGTCCACTTTATGCTTCTCCCCAGAACTGAGATTGTCGATTGACGTTTCAAGTGTAAATATCTTTTCAGTGCTAACTTCTGTGCCGGCCAAATTCCTCTCTTGAATTTTAACTTTTCCACCTCTCCCGACTTTGCTTCCATTCGAAGGCTTCTTCTTCTTCTTCTTCTTCTCTCTCTCTCTCTCTCTCTCTCTCTCTCTCTCTCTCTCTCTCTCTCTCTCTCTCTTCAGTCTCCCTCTCCCCACTGACACAAAGTTTTCAGTCTAAAACCTCTGGATGCAAAACCAAACTTTGCTTTACATTTTGGCTAACATCAGACGAATAACTGGGTTCAGGGAAACCCACTGTGGAAAATAAAGGAAAAAGAAAAGAAAAACACTACCTCGATTAGAGAATCCAACCAGCTGAAAATAATCACCTTTATCTCTGAGAAACCTTACCACAAGCTGAGAGATAATGTTGCCTCGTAAATCAGTAGGCCCAGGGACCTCTTGTTCAATTTATTCTTGCAGTCTGACGATTTTACTCAGCGTAGGAGAGATTTTTAAAACTGGAGGGGTTTGACATGGTCTTGAGAAATTCCTTCACTACGAGAGGCCTTTAAATCATCCATGAAATGTTTGTAGCGGTAAGGATGAACTAAAAAGGATGTCACCCGGATCAAGGGATGTCCACCCAAGAATGCTGTTCCTTTCGGTGCTGTTCCTGTATTTCCTTCAGCTTCTGTCTTGTAGTGTCTGATATTAATTTAGCATAAGACGTATGTTTTGTCATCTCAAGTACAGTACAGCCTTCTAACGGTCAAGACAACTAACGGTCAGGACAGCTAACGGTCAGGACAGCTATTGCTGTATCCAGCTAACGCCAAACATTTTTCAGATGAGCATGCGTCACACACAGCAAGAGTGAACTGGGTAACGTCCCTATCATAACGCTGGTTAACCGCCTTTACGGATTTCGAGCAACCATTAGGGGTCGGTTATAAAACAGTTTCCTCAATCTGTTTTTCATCCTGCCATCGACCTCCAGTCTTTAACAGCGTCTTAAACTGACCGAGTGTAGCGATTGCCTTTCACTGGTCGCCTTTTTGAAAGACCTTCCAAGCTATCAGCCTTTGTTTACCTCTTGTTGCATCAATAAAAACTTCTTTCATTCGTATACCCGATCAACGTAGAAAGTCTTCTTGTATCTTTCTCTCAGACGCTTAAACTGAAAATGCCTCGTTTTCTCAATACGAACGAACCTTGATTCTCTTTTCATTTTATTTCCTTCTCTGGGAGGGATAACAGTCAAACGACTTGGAATCTTTCTTTCTTTCATACTGCAGGAATAAAGGTCTCCAAACTGGTACTTCTTCTTGTAGCATAAAATTTAATCAACGGATATGGTGCAAAGTCTCACGAGATAAACTGTAATACACGTAAGTAATTACTGAAATATGATACAGAATATGTTATGTTCTTGGATAACGAAAACAATGCAGTGGTCCCTGAACCTTAAACCTCTCATTTCGATGACGTGTTATATCTTTAATATGACATTACTTCACTCATGGTCCTTACAGTAATAATCCCTGAAGCGCAGTGGAAGGAATGCAGTGAGTATTGAGCTTCAGGGGCCGGAGGATGTAGGTCACGAGTTAATTACGGTGACAGAGAAGTGCCACCATCGGGAATCGAGTCCACCTGCAAATTCCGACACGGGAGACTAATGATCACCCGTGAATTGCAGGTTCGGCGGATAAGGGCTGCATGTTTGCTGCATAGTTCAGTGATGGCTGATATTCTAGGGTATAATTTCTCGCAGACGTCTCTAATATATATAGTAAGAGAGATGACCGCGGATTTTAGGCTGTGTTTTAATTTAAGACTGGACCATCCTCGAATTCTCCTCTTTCGGCCCCCCCCCCCCCACGCCTCTCCCCCTGCCATTAGTTACCAGCAGCAGCAGTGGGACGGAGGAGTACGGATTGCATTGGTTAGCTCCTCCACCTCGTTACTGGGAGGACCTGAGTTCGAATCTCGGGCCAGTCAGACTCTTGGACGAAGTTTGTTCCCTCTTGATCCTGTTCATCCGGCAATACAAAAACAGCATGTACGAGAAAAGCGATTACTACAGAGCATTTTACTGCGAAAGATGAAGAATTAGCAAAAGTTGAGGATTTGCCCCTTTGACTGTCGTGTAGTCAATAAGCATTATTATTATTATTATTATTATCATTTCTATCATTATCATCATCATCATTATTATTATTATTATTATTATTATCATCATTATTATTATTTCTAGCAAGGGGCTGGACCAATGGTGGAAACACTACACTAAAAACACATCTGGACGTAATTGTTGTTTCTTGTGTAGGAGTTACTGATATCTGATACGACACGTAATAAATTCGAGGGTAATTTAAAAGGAAAAGTCTCTCTTTCTCTTAAACTCTAGGGTAATTTAAAACCAAAAGTCACTCTCTTTCTCTGCCTCTCTCATTTTCGTCTCGAGCTGCCACTTTTTTTTCCCCAGTACCCAGGCGCCTTAATTATTCGAGGTGTTCTCAAAATACAAGGACATATTTCACCCCGCCTTAAAACACTGATTTCCCCACGGTCCTCTGATATTTAAATGCCTCTCAGCTGAACATTTTCCGAGTATTTCAGGCCGCCTGGGTGAGGTGGCCCTTAACAATGGTGGTTTGTGTAAGCCTGGGATCTGCTCGGGTCTCGGAGATGGGTTAGGCACGAAGGAACCTGAATGTAGATTTGGTACGGAGGAGTGTGGGTGTGTGTAGCAATGTTGGATGCAGAAGTATTTGATTTTCTTTGTATTATCATGCCTGGATATCGGAAAGTGTGTTTGAGTGGAGCAATGTTGGGTGTAGTGAATGCATGAAGGAGTTTTTTTTTTCACATAATGTAAAAAAAACAAAACAAAACTATAAAACGGATGTAGAAATGATCCCTTCCAACTACGGGATGAAACTATGACACATCTGGTTTCAGACTTGTTTAATATTTCCGATTAGGGCAAAAGAAACCGCTATGCCTAATAAACAATATTCCATTCCACAGTTCCTCAACTTGCCACGATCTTCCACAGTATTATCCCATGATCTTTATTTACACGCACTTCAATCTTTCATTATTCGTCAACATGTGTAAGGCCGCCGATTGGTCCGCTTTCCTTTGTTTATTTTTTCGGAACTTTGAAATAAACTAAATATGCAAGAAAAAACTCGTAAATGGTAAGGCTCGAAGGAGGTGAACTTGACTCCGCTGACTTCATCACAGAAAAACTATTGAGGGTTAACCGTAATAATTTCGTAGATAAAATATTTTTCCGAAATTTCAAACCAAAAATCATAATGGAAAATCCGAGACCATAGTGTTCCTGGAAAGTTTATTCAAAATCGGTCCACGTGTCCAAGAGTAGAAGCTGGATAAACCCTGATACATACAGACAATGGTCCATTATTATATACTGTAGATTACCTTGGTGTTTCTTTCTCTCAAGACTCATCATGGAAAAAAATCACATTAACACTACTCCTCTTGCATAATCTGCTTCGTAGAGCCTAGGTGTGCTGAACCGACTCGCTGCTTTCCTTATCTCTGCGCAGTGGCTGAATTCGTACAGCGGCCCTATTCGTCCCTGTGTGCAGTGTAGCTTTCATGTCTGAGGAGCCTCACTACACATAGGTCTTCTAAACAGGGTGGAGTCAAAGGCCTGTCGTCTCATTAAGCCCCATCTTACTGACTCCATTCCAACTCTCTCCCTTCCCTGCTTTATGGCATATCTTTTCCTCCGCTATCATTATTCCAGCTCTGTCTGCATCTCCCCTCCCCACCCACTACAGGCAGGCGTGCAGTGCCTGTCTAACAATGCACGCTCATCTTTTTGTTTTCTCCAGATATCTAATACAAAAGTTAACTTGTATTCTTATTCTTTCATGTAAGAAACTAGTCATCTTCGAACTGTTTTCCTTAGTCTGCATTTCCCTCTTCAAATCACCTCAGTTCTGTTAAATACAGTGTGTCCAGATATCTTATGAATTTTGATATTTGGCTTCTTTTTTCCGGCAAACAAATTTTTAAAGACTTCCAGCCTTTGTTTCTTTCGTGTGCATCAAAATTTGGGAAAAATCGTCAAGGAAAAAGCATCAGGAAGCCACGAAAACCAAAGAGAATAGTGATACAAACCATTTTTTTTTTTTTTTTACAGTGGCAGCCTCCAAGCAACCCTTCCCGGCGAGGCTCT
>JAGKTI010006537.1:27007-40325 GCA_018397915.1 Birgus latro
AAACCATAGTAAACAGAAATAAAACTTACTGAGTGATAATGGTGAGGATGCTGATAAAAATGATAATGATGAGGATTATAGTAATGAATGATAATACATGATAATTATAATACCTATATGAGATGATATTGATAACGGAATACTGAAGATAACGGTGAAACCTGTTAATGGTGCTATACTGATGATAACTAGTAACCGGCATCATAACGGTAGTGATGATAACAGTGATTGTGTGCCGATGGTGATAACGATAAAACTGATGATGATTGATGATGATGATTCTAAGACTATACGAGAGCAACAAGAACAACAACAATAATAATAATAATAATAATAATAATAATGATAATTACAACAAATGTGGATATAATGATAGTGATGATAATGGTGATGATAATGAAAATAATAATGATGATGATGCTACTTACACATTTTCTGAAGCGTGGTGGCAGTTACTTATTCCATGATCTTTCTCTTTCTCTTGAGACGAGTAAATAGTGATGGATGCAGGTAAAGAAAAAGAAAAAGTGGAAGGAATTAAGGCAAGTACAGTAATGGAGTAAATAACGGGGAAAAAAAAACAGGTAAAAGCGAAAGGAAGGAAAAAAAAAACAGAAAAAGTAACAGATGACAGGAAAATAAGGGAGACAGCATCCACACACACACACACACACACTCGACTCAAGAACGACACTGGCCGGAAAGAAACACTAGTCGCGTTGAATGCTCGACTCTCCCAGACTCGGTGACTCACAGCCAATCAGAAACCCACGCCTGGTCCTTTATCATGCACGGCAGCCAATCATCACAAGAGATAACAAAGACGGCAAAATTTAAATTCTTGCGCAATAGATTGTTCGAGTCACTCAGATACTTGCTTTTAAAAACAGCTACGTATTATACTCAAACATGGACTTAAAACATAGGTGAAATTACTTAAACTTTTATGTATTAGACTGAAAAAACGTGAAAGGAAAGGAAAATTAAGTAACCTTACAATGACAGGAAGTGAGAGATACCCAGCTATAGAAAACGTTTTAATGGGTAACGGTCCTATTATTTGAAGCTCGTCAGTGTTACGATGAATTTTATATTTAATTAGCGCTGTCGGTAGATGACTTTATTAAGACTGGGAGAAACTTATCGATTAGGGAAAAACTTCGAATTGGGAGTCTTGTATTAAGGGACGCATACACCTGTTCAATGCTCGCTTTCTATAAATTTAACAATACCATCGGGCAGTAGCAACATTTAATATGCATTGTAAGAGGTAATTCCCAGCCAAAGGATTCAGTTATCTTATAGGGGAGATAGTCATCCAAATTTATTTTCCTTTAACTTGAATTATTATCCCCAATTAACTTTTTAGTGTTACTGCAGTTACAGACGATCGGGACTGAAATAGCGTTTAATACTTGTTGATTTTTGTACACCTTTTTTTTTTTCTTCCATACTAAACTGATTCCCAGATAATCAAAGAGAGAGAGAGAGAGAGAGGGAGAGAGGGAGGTGGACTTGAGGGAGAGAGGGAAGGAGAACTGGACTGGAGGTTGGAAGGAAAGAAGGGAGGGAGGGAAGGGGGAAGGGAGAGATGGATTGGAGGTTGGATGAGAGGGAGATGAACTGAAGGAAGGGAGGGTGGGGCAGGAAGAGGTGGCTTGGAGGTTTAAAGGAGAGGAGGGAGGGAGGTGGGGGAGGCGACCTGGAGGAAGGGAGGATGGGGGAAGGTTGATCATAGGGAAAGAATGCAGGGGAAGGGATGTGTGTGAGGGAGGGAGGGAGAGGGAGGTAGATTTGAGGAAGGAAGGGAGGGGTAGGTGACTTGAAGGAAGAGAGGGAGGGAGGAGAGGATATGGAAGGAGGGAGGGAAGGGGGAGGGTGAACTTGGATGAAGGGAGAGTAGGAGGGGTGAGTTGAGGGACGGATATGTGGGCTAGAGAGAGAGAGAGAGGTGGGTTGGAGAAAGTGATAGGCGAATTGCAGGAACGGATACAAGGATTATAGGGGGGGAAGAGGTGGGATGGAGGGAGAGAGAGATGGAAAGGATAGGTAGGAGGGTTTAGAGAGGGAGAGATGTATTGCAGGTAAACAGAGAGGGAGAGATGGATTGTAGGTAGAGAGAGATGGGACAATGGGAGGAAGTTAGTTGGAACAAATCGAGTAATTCGTCACCAATCTAGAGGGGTTAAGTCCAGCAGAAAAGTCATGATGCTCTCAAAACCTTCCATATGTATGAAAAGACAGCAATGGTGCGCTCATACTTTTAAAAAATTTCCGCAGGTTTTCATTTTCACCCTATCACCACTCTTCCATCATGATATCTGTTATTTTGCCAATGTTCTATAAATCTCTAAGAATATGTAGCCCTAAAACACTGACATGAGGAATAACTGGAAAATCTCTCTCTAAGCTTAAATTTAAAACCATATTAGATAATTCAGCAGCCCTATTTTTAAGGCCAAATAACATGTTTTCGCTTCTCGAACTCCAACTGGTTCCCTGAAACCATATTTATTTTTGTCCCAGTTCTCAAATAGCAATATTGGCAACAGAGTACAGCAGAATGTTGATGTACCGTATCGACTGCACTTGTATGTATACCGTGAAGTCTCTGTAAATATAAATAAAACTTGCGTTGAGTGTAACTGACTTGCTTGGGTTATAACACCGAAGAAACGAACTTAAATAATTAGAGTGAAACTACATTGGCCTGAAATTCCTTGAAGAGACGTGAAGTTGCAAAAGGATCTGGAGTTGCCTGAACAGATAAAAATGAACTTGTCAGCTACTAATTATACGACCCGAAGAGACTAACGACATGGATTAATCTATCTGGATTTAAGATCTACTAAATTTGTATCATGATTCTATAAGGAAAAAAAATAACACGTCCCATATTCTGGTTTTGCTATTGCCAGGCGTCGTTATTCATTTGAAGAAAGCGCCGTGATAGTGAAAGAATTATTAATGGCTGTATCTAAACCTCCCCCACGTTGAATAAAATCGTCTCGTAGCAGCATGAATAAAATGAAAATATAGGCACTGGGCTTAATAGATTGCTTTGGAAACTAACCCAGTAAAAATAGGTTATCGTCCCAAAAGCCAAGTCACGTACATGAACTGCAGGGCAATCCAAAACGTGGCTGGCATCGGGCGTCACATCTGCTCACCCTGTGTCAGAAGGCTATAAAACATATCTCGATTTTGGATCTCTGTGGGATGATATATTTTTACTCTCTCTCTTGGCACCTCCAGACGATATTACTCAAGTTAAAAGAACGCCTTTGGAGTGTGGGAGATACTGAGAGCTACATGACGCCTCACTGGTTCGAAAAACTTCTTTAAGGAGGTAGAATCCGTTTGATTACAACTATAGTTCTTTTAGCTTAAGTTGGCCTGGATTTTCGTCCTTTTCCGGCTTATTTCTCCTAGTTCAATGGCAGAATAAGATGCTGCGACTTCTCTACATCCTTTCCATAGCACTTCATCGTGACTGGTATCATACTGTATTTTAGTGGTAATCTATTGTCATAACTCAGCATTAAAGATGGAGACGTCAATTTTAATTCAAGTCTAGGTGAAAAGGTTAAAATAACTTTCCCATCAAATCTCACCAAGATTTTGCACAGTCGTGAATCGTACAGGTCCGAATTCTCATCGGTTAAGGTAGGTCCCCAACACTTCATCATAAACGATTTATTTTGATACGTTACTGTCGTCGTTTCTGTTGCTTAAATAATTCTGATATTGCCATAATCTGCATAAGTAAGGTACAAAATGACGTTAACCAGTCGGATCCAAAAATAAATCGCTGAGGAGGAGGTGCAAAGGAGCCTCCTTGACTGACAAGAATACCTGTGCATTAGGTGAAGGGAAGTGGTGCAAGGATCTCACTCTGAATAAAAGAGCTGTTGTTGGCAGTTTGGAATTTTTCTAAAGAGCAAGAGCAACAGTTTCATCACCAAATGAGACGTCTCTTGTGCAGTTTAACTAAACTTTAACCTAACTTTTTAACCTCTTCAGTCCAGTGACGAATTATATTTTTTGTTTTTATTATCTTCAGACGATTATATTCAGATTATGAGCTTCCCTCCCCCTCCCCTTTTTTAAAACTGGCGGTGCTAGATATGGCCTTCATTAACCCTTTCATTAAATAAATGTGTGTGTGTGTGTGTGTGTGTGTGTGTGTGTGTGTGTGTGTGTGTGTGTGTGTGTGTGTGTGTGTGTGTGTGTGCAGGGACATCATGGTATCAGGGCTAAGGGGTGAACGGGTGGACTCCTAGCATTCAGCCTTCATCCATGGACCTGAAGTTGACATATGTGGCCGGATTCGAGCCTACCTTGCTAGCAGCCCTAATAAATCCGTTGTATGGCCCAGGTAGGCACTATACGGTAGTCTATTCGCTTTAACTTGGAGATTTTCGTTCTTTTGTACCCTGTTTTCTGTAGGTCAGTGTCAGAATACGACAATGCAATGCTCCTGTATCCCTCCCAGTGCACTTCTTTGTGACTAAAACCATTTTCTAGCGTTAATTTCATGTTACAACTGCACTGACAATGAAGAGATGGCAATTTTTACACCTACATATAGCGAACCGACTGTAGCGCTATAGAAGTTGTATGCATGAAAAGGATAGCGAAAAAAATCCCTCAAACTACAATACGCAACCGTCGCATTTACAGTCCAGGTCCCTATTCAATTTTCTGCACCAACAGGCTCCAGGCTAAGAGATTTGTCCAAGGATCCCGTGGTTGGCTCAGAAGTGAAAATCGGGACATTGAAGTAGTATGGAAGTGGTTTTTACTATGGTACTCCTACGTCTGTGGAGGATCAATATGGAGATGTCGAGCTGGTGATGTGTGTGTGTGTGTGTGTGTGTGTGTGTGTGTGTGTGTGTGTGTGTGTGTATGCATTATTTACCTATTTATTTATTTATGATTATAGATTTTAAAAATATGGTTGAATGAAAATGTTTTAAACTCCTTTTAATAAATCTTGCATCCAGTGTCAAGTAAATGAATGGTGTGTGTGTGTGCGTGTGCGTGTGTGTGTGTGTGTGTGTGTGTGTGAGTTCTACCATTTAACCTAGACCCTTTTTGCGTACCTCTGATATGTTAAAAAAACCGTGCTTCATAACTCGGAGTATTCAACAATGCACAAACGTTAGCCATGACAGATCCTAATAATTAATGCACCCAAGGATTTTTTCACGCATAACAAAATCGTCTGAAGCAGCCAAAATAAAAGATAGACAATTCACAGCCAAAGAGTTAATTCGTAAATCATATAGAAATTAATTACAGTAGTGTTCTCATTGGGTAGACTTTTAAATATATAAGAGTGGAGTATTTGTGTGCTTCATATGTGACAGTATACATGTACTGTACATTTTACGCTGTTACCCTTATTACAGTGCTAAATTATACGGAAATTTGATGACATAAACAAGCACACGGACAGATATTCTCTCTCTCTCTCTCTCTCTCTCTCTCTCTCTCTCTCGTTACAGGTGTTAATGTTATCAATATTATTACTACTATTAACATTTAATTACTCCCCCCTCCCCATCTCTCTCTCTCTCTCTCTCATTACAGATATTATGTTATTACCATTTATCTTTTAATTACTGTGGTCGGAATGGACAATAAGAGATAAACACATTACTGAGTGGCGTTACGGGGAGAGCGGTTTGACCAATTAGAGCTCATTCAGTTATCTAATTACAGAATACAGCTGACATAATTATTCACTACACAACAAGCTATATTGACATGGGGAATGGATATCCGATGAACGAATGAATAAAACAGGTGAACGGATGAGTAAAGTGTCACGTGAATTTATCGAAACTAGCCAATTTTGTTTTATATATTTCTTCTGTGGCGTAAGAGACCGTGGCTAGGATGCCGCAGTGCAGAATATTATGGGGTAGGAGACAAGCTTACGTCCAAAAGTATTAAGTTACTTCAGGTGTTGTGTTTGATTTATTTTTGCTACCTACGAATGAGTTATTATTATTATTATTATTATTATTATTATTGATGTTATTTTTGTTGTTTTTATTGTTATTATTATTATTATTATTTTCTAAGATTTTGGGAGGTCTCAAAGTGACGAGGTAAACACAGGATATATTTAACTGCTCCACCGAGAAAATAGTCTCCAAAGCTGCATAAAGCTGTCTAGCGATGGATATAAAAAAAAATAAATAATACATGATGAGACCGAGTGAATCAGAAAAGCCTTTAGTTTACTCTGAAGGATTTTACTCCCTTCATGTAACGTGACGTCTTTCATATTTTATTCTTGTTCTCATCAGTATATTGTTCCTTAGGTTTGGAGACGTCCCTTGCATTGAAGAGTGTACCTTCTTCATTGCGTTATCGTTTCCTCTCGTATATGTTATGCTTTTTATATTCCTATTGTACACACACGACTTTATTCAGCCGATGATAGCATTTTAGTACTAGAGAAGTTATTAAATGCTATGTTCAATCTCTCTAGTTAGAAAGACTCGTTTAAAAGTAATGAAATGTCGCAAGAGAGCAGGAACTGAATGGAAACCAGATCATCGTAGTGAGTGGGACAAATATATGCAGGAAACAGGGAGGTGGCGTGTAGCAAAATCTGCGAGCGTTGTAGGGGACAAGAAATTAGAGTGAGGGAAGGCATAAGTCCTGCAGTCTAGGGATAAAGCAAAGTAATTAAATATATGTGACTGTTGTTGCTGTGACCCCAGGCCCATCAGGACGTAACTCATTTAGACTGCAGGTTAAAATTACCCCTCTGCATCCCACCATCTTCCTTATGGGGGGGACAGAAAGGAGTTGTTTGGCGTTTGTGTAACTGGGCAGCTCCGTCACTCGGTTACATCAGTGCTACGGCATGAAGGCACCTCTTTCATGCACCGAACCAATGTGGAATAAAAGGTATATAATATGTCGTCAATTTCAGCAAGCAGAAAGTATAACACGGTAAATGAATGCAACAAGAAGCAAAGGAAGGCAAAACCACAGACACCACTACCACTGCATCAGCCTTAATATTTAACCCATGACCCGGCAAGGTAAATTTTGCATATGGAAGAACAGTTCATACTTGTGGCACAGCAATGAATGTATGTGGCAAACTTGTTAACCTAATGTATGTGGCATAATATATCTGGCAGAGCAGGTGATGTGGGGAAATGCGTATGGTAATGTATGTGACAAAGTAAATAAAGCACTGTATGGCAAAATAATGTAATATGAAGTAGAGTAGGCAAAACAGTGTGTGGTAAGATACGTGACGTGATGCATGTGTCAAAGTAAAGCAATGGATGGCAGAGTAAGTATTATCATGTGTCAAAGAAAAGCAATGGGTGGCAGAGAAAGTGTAACGTCATGTATGTGTCAAAGTAAGTAGAGTAATTTTTGACAAAGTACTTAACACGATGAGTAAAATGCATGAGGTAGAGAGGTCAAAGCAATGTATGGCAAAGTAAACAGTGTAATGCATGTGGCAAAGTAATGTATGTGACAGAGTATTTTTATTCCTTTTTCGCCAACTCCTGAAGAATTTTAGGCAAGAGAAGCTAAGACACCAAAAACGAAAATGTGAAAGAGTAAATATTTTAATTTTCACCGACTCGTAAAAATGATTTTTATTTATGAAAGAGGAGAAAAGACAGAATAAATGAATATGTAACTGTGTAAGCATTTTCAATTTATCCTTGCCAAGTCATGAAAGATTTTGATTTATGAAGGAGAAGCCAGACACAATAAATGGATGCACGGCAGGGAAGGGCACAACACCCGAACTACAACCACTGCGCCACCCTCAATATTCCCCGCCCTGCCTCCTCCCGGGACCAATATAAATATGCAAATCCCTGCTGGCAGTGGCGGGGTAGCACCGGGGCGGACACCATGGCGCCACACACACGCACTCGCAAAACACACGCAAACTCAAGCCTCGCACACACACACACACAAACATCCCCGGCGCCTACACACATGCACTGGCAAAACACACCCGGAGCTCAGGTCTCCATCCAGACATGCAAGAAGAAAATCATCCTTTTTTAGGACCAGGGCAACGTAATTTCAGCAGGTTATGATACTTTTTCCCACCTCCTGCAAATCACTGCTCTATCCTCGATATAAATTACCTACAAAAATAGTAAGGGAGGAAAGTTATAAAAATTCATCACTTACCCATAAAACCCAATCGTCCGTGTGAATCTCCAGACATACGAAAATAAATTGTTCAACAGTTTTAGGTCACATATAAGAAGAAAATACTCATTGAGGCTGAGAATGTATTTTGGTGGACTTTCAAAGAAGGATGTTTAATGCCTTTTCTTTGTTACTCATAAACATCACTCAAAACCTGGGTACTATACAGCAGTCTGACGCAATTGGGCCACTTCCATAATTCATATATCAAGTCGTCGTTTGATTACATTCAATGAACCTTAAATAAAGTAGGAATGAGTCCCCTTGGTTACTAATCAAATCGACCTTCTGGTTAGACTGTGCTTGGCCATCGACTGAACTGAATGGAGGTTCGGTTCCTCGTCAGGTTAGAAAGCGCCATACTCAAACCTCGAATATGTTAGTCCACACAGAGTAATGGAAGGTCGACAGAAACATGAGCCAGAAGAAAATCAGAGGGGCAAGGAATATGCAAGATCCCAGTATCCTGACGGTATTTAGCGAGAAGGAGTGAGCATTAGATGAGGACACACTGCATGACATATTAATCAACTCTTTCAGCAATAGGACCCAAACACACTCTACTCCACTCTCACCATTAGGTGTTACAAATGACTCTTGTAAACTGGGGCTTTCCCTTCTCCTTAGCCGCCTCACTTTTAACACCTTCAGCTAGAGTACGTAGTTTATAACGTAGAGCAGATAGGCAGTTTACGTTGGGTTAGAGCAATTACTTATCTCTACAAGCGTGTTTTCTTTAGCTGCAGTACACCGTCTAGCTGCATCAAGAGCAAAATATAAATTACACCATTGAGCTGAAGTGTTTATAAAATGGCTCAGATTTTTTCACGACCATGTATGAGGGGATGAACCGCTTTTTGCCTACGATCATAAAAGGGAAAATATATAACAATATCCACCTGTCTATTTTCCCTCTCTGTCTATATACCAAATGATAGATAGATAGATAGGACAGATAGACAGATAGATAGATAATGTTTTTTTTAGGTGGACACTATGTAATAATTGAAAGGCAAAGAATTAAACCCTCTTTTCCCCCCCTTCATTCAGACAATACATAAAGCAGACCACTGTGAGCTGTTACAATCTGAACATCAAATTCAATATTGTATTTGACAAAAGAAATATGCACTGGCTCTGAATTCGGTTATGCCATAGACCCATACCAGGGACGGTGCATGCCAACCCTAAAAATAGCCCAACAGAGATTGCCCCCCCCTCACTATCTGTTCTGTCAGTGGCTTTCTCTGTCTGACTGGTATACGTTTTCCAGTTCCCTTTTAGCCAATACTTCTGTTATATTTTGATTCGATGGGAACAACTTTTTTGAGATGTCGTCCATATGGCTTTTATTTTTTTCCAGTCTCAGTACTAATCATCTGCATTACACTGTACTCACTGCTCGATATTTTTCCTGATACATATTGGCCCAACCTCAACGCAATATCGCCAAAGGTTTAAAAAAAAAAAATACTACAGCACACTCGTATTCGGCTGCAGTCATTTTTTTTTTAATTGTCGAACTGAAAGTTATTAATTATATTATTGCCCTATTCATTTCCATGGTCATTACGTTATGCTTAGTTTTAAACCAGAGTCATTTAATTTACCCACTCGTGGTCGGGACAACTCTGGGATTCTATTTCAGCTAAAACCAGACGATTTTGCTAACCTGAGCGAATACTGGAGCCGAGAGCGTTATTATCATCACCATTAACCCTCTCGTAGTTAACAGAGTTGTAGTAATCTATGCCAAATAACGCCAAACGGTTTTATTAAGTGGACAGCGAGTTTCTGGAACCTGAGGGTCAATGCAACAAATGATTTTCTGCAGATTCAGGAATTTAACACGTACGGTCGGCATAAAAAATCCTGTAGCCTCTCCTGCCGCTCTCTCTGTACGGATTTTGGCAATCAGTTTCGTGCTTCGGCAGCAAATACGCTTATGGCCTTAATATGAGGTTAAATGAAGCCATCAGGTCGGTTGTTGGGGATTCACTATACTGATTTTAAAAGTGCATGGAAAGAAAGGAGGAGAGACGACAAGATTTTTGATGTCGAATGTACTATTAAGAACATTATTATCGATCCATTTCTTTACGATAAATAACAAAACAGTTAACAAAAGCTTTCGACACCCCGTGCAGATATTTTCAGAACCTGACATATTTTAAAGAATGTTACGTAAACGTTTCATAATCGCTGGCATTAAAAACTGGAGCGATATTTCTGACAGCAGCTGTACTCTATCCGAAATTATGATTACTGTTCCAGAAAGTACCGTATAAGTGAGATAACCTTTTTCGGGCGTCCCCAGAAGACATTTGCCGGTGTAACAGCCGTATTACTCTTGATAAAAACTCCCGCGTCGACTCTGGGCTTTACTGCGGCTTGCACGACCAAATGCTCTTAAGCCACATTAAGGTACCGTAACCGAGGAGCTACGGTGCGGTAAAGCTGAATGGTAACTGTGACGACCGGCTGCACAGTACATGAGCTTGAATGGACACTCTGGCCGAGAAACAGGAATAGGGAGACAGGGAGGTGGAAATGAAGGTGATGTGGGTGATGGGGGAACAGGGATGGTGAATGTGGGAAGCAGTTTAGAGAAATGGTGAGGTATGGAGTGGTAGGCAAAGACAGTGATGTTGTAGGAGAAGCAGACAAGACTGATGATGGTGAAGATGTGTGGACTGGTGATGATGAAGCGGGGTTAGATAAGAAGTGGTGCTGCTGAAAGTGGTGTGGAAAGAACTGGTGATCGGGAAAAGGGGATGCGGTAGGCAGAATTTTTGATGTTTTGTGTGTGGACAGGACTGGATTGGTAATGATGAAGGGGGATCCGGAAGATAGAAGTGGTAATGGAAGGGGAGGAGAATCTTGGTGAAGTTCGGGGAGCAGTAGGCAATTTGTGATGATGGGGGAGTAGACAGGAATGGAAAGGGTAGGCAGGAATGTTTAGGAGTAGACATGATTGGGGTAGACATGAATGGTTGGGGTAAACAAAAAGGGTGGTGGTAGACAGGAAGAATTATGATAAGGGGTGTTGACAGGAATGGTATGGACAGTGTTAAATAGAAAAGGTGGCTGTGGTGATGAGAAGCGGTACAGGGGACTAATGATGGGAAAAGTAAGACTAAAATGGTGAGGAATGCGGTAAACACGAATGAAAGGAGTGGTTGGGGGCACAGCAGAAACGAAGGAGGATAAACAGGAATGGTGGGGAGCGCAGTAGACAGCAGTAGTGTGTGCTAGAAAGAAGAAGTTCTCAGAGATAGGAGTACTACGTGCAACTTGGGAGAGGATGCACGTAGAGCCACAAGGCATAATAAAGAAACAGAGGTAATCGTTGGGCTACTACATTGTACCGAGTGGAAATCAGCCACTCCACACCGGTATTATGCACTTCTCGTTATTGCTCTCTGTCCTATAACGTTAAAATTGGTAACAGTATGCCAATCAAGGAACCAATAAATATTCTAATTGTATCCCTCAGTGTACTGAGGGATAGTATAGTTTTCATGGTATGCTGTTTACTGCGCCGTCTACGCTGCTGCAAACCAGAGTTTGTGGAAGTGTAACCTGTCGCTGATCAACCTTTGCTCGTACGACTTTGCATAAACAAAAGGCCTGTGATCAAGGCAATGCCTACCAGTTTCCCGGGTGCTACAAAATTCTCTATCCTCGTCTCTCCAGTTATCACAGTTTTTAGGTACTCTTCGTTATTAACCAAATCACCGAGTGTTTTACAATTTTACCTCCATGATAAGAGTATGATAAAGGTGAAGCCTATAAGTTTTCAAGTATTTAGGTTCCCCTCTTAAAGGAAAAACCGGTCACTCTCAGGGCTGTAGTTCCCCCCCCCACATGGTAAAGATAAAGCCTAACAGCTTCCAAGGCTCTAGGTTCCCCCTTTCTCTAGTCAACGTGAAGCCTATCAGTTCTTAAGGGCTCTAGGTCTTCTCTCCCTGTGTGAGTGTTAAGCCTATTAATTTTCAAGGCTCCAGGTCTCCCCCTCCCTCCACACCCTCGACGTATATCAGTTTGTGGATGACGCATCTTAATATCCAGACCATTCTTGATTGCATCTATTTACACAGATACCATAGTTCGTTCATCTTAACTTGAAGATTCTCGTCCTTTTGCAGATATTTCCGTAGCGCAGTGGAAGAAGAAGTCAATACTGTGGCTCTACATCCTCTCCATAGCACTTCTTTGTGACCAGCACCATAATCTAGTGTTTATCTCTTGTCACAGCACGGCACTCAAGATGGAGGCATGGCAGTTTTGTATCTAGTTAAAGTGAACACAGTGCAGTCCAATGGCAAGGATTAAGCGTATATGTTTTTCAAGGTTCTAAGACCACCTTTCTACTCCTCCACATCCACAGTGTATAGTATCACAGTACACTTATTTTCAGTGCTCATATTCAAACACATCAATATGACGTAATGTTGTGTGTTTTTCTTGATATCAGATGGTGTTATGCAGCACAGTAGAGCCCCTGGTGGTAAAAGGGTTCATTAAAACTGCGTTCAATCCCTCCAGTTCGAAATGTTTCCCCAAAGCCAATAAATAATACATCTTGAAATAGAAGAATGGAATATAATACAACGATATCGTAGCTAAGGGTTACAACAAACTGAGAGCAAAAGTCCACAATATATATAAACTGGTGCGTATTTTCACCGAATTTTCCTCTTGTATTTGAAGCCCTTCTTGTATTCTTCTTACAGGGAACGTAGGAGGAATTGTAATATCTCTTCATCAGTTATATATTTTTGCCTATTATACCTTTCTGTCCCCTTAAACTTACTGATGCTAACTGTTTCTGTAAAATAAAATGTAAATAATGTAGGAGAATATCCAGGTGTAGTATGTATAATGAATCGTGAAGGAAAAAGTGATACGAGCCTCCTGTGCCCGCAAGATTACATGCCTACGCATTCATACCTTCATTAATTCACCCTCTCGGTGTGCCTAATCAAACACACCAGGAAATCCCCTGTTTGTAACACCGAGGGGTCTGTGGACTCATTCTTACACACACACACACACACACACACACACACACACACACACACACACACACACACTCTGC
>JAGKTI010006538.1:0-40314 GCA_018397915.1 Birgus latro
TCGTATTGATACCTGGTGTTAAAGGTGAACTATTTACTCTCCTGCCTACCTGTTGGACCGCTCCGGGCAGGCAGGCAGGTGCCAGGCAGACATAGGGGGAGGCAGCTATAGGGGATAGGCATGTAGGGATAGGCAGAGAAGTAGGCAGGTGGTAGGCAGGCATATGGGTAGGCAGACATAGGAAATAGGAAAATAGGGGTAGCACAGAGGTAGGTAGGTGGCAGGAAGATAAGGATAGGTAGAAGAGGCAGGCAGGTGGCAGGAGAGAGAGAGATAGGCAGAGGAAGCTGGCAGGCAGAAGGCAGATGGGAACAGGCAAAAAGGATAGGTAGGCAGCACGCAGACAGGGATAGGTAGATGGGGTAGGCAGACAAGGGTAGGGCGATGGCAGATTATAAGGCAAGGAGGTAGGCAGGAGCAAGGAACGGCAGGAGAGAAGCGTACAGGCAGGGGTTGGGAGGCAGATATAGGGAATAGGCAGATAAGGTAGGCAGACAGAGGGGTAGGCAAAAAGGTAGTAGGGAGGCAGGCAGACATAAGGGTAGGCAGGTATAAGGGTAGGCAGGTCCAATACAGGGGTAGGCTGGTAGGGATAGGTAGATAGAGGTAGGCAGGCGGCAGGGATACGAACAAGAGGTAGGCAGGTAAGGATAGGCAGATTGTAGATACAGTGGTTAGGAAGGTAGAGGTGTAGGCAGTTAGCAGGATGAGGTTAGGCAGACATAGCAGCTAGGCAGACAGGGGTAGGCAGAGGTGCAGGAAGCCATAAGAGTTAGCAGGTGATAGGAAGACAGGGGTAGGCAGGCAGGTAGGCAGACTTAGGGGGTAGGCAGGAAGAAGGGTAGACAGGTAGTAGATATGAAGTGGGAAAGGTAGGTAAGTAGTTAGGTATGATGTCACAAAGGTAGGAATGGTGGCAGACATAGGTAAATTAGTAGGTAGGTAGGTAGGTAGGTAAGTAGGCTATAGATATGTGGTAGAGACACTGGGTTAGTAGGTAAGTACGGAAGGGAAGAGGTAGGTAGGTAGTTAGGTAGGTGACTGATGAGTAGGGTAGATATGGAGGTAAGTAGGTAGGCAGGTAGGCTTAACAGGTGGAAAAATCGTGTTGGTAGGTAAGTATATAGGTAAGTAGATAGAGAAGTCAGTAAGTAGGTAAGTAGGTAGGTAGGAAGGAAGGAAGGTGGTAAATAGATGGACAGGTAGGTAGGCAGGAAAGTAGGTAGGTAGGAGGAAGAGAAGTCAGATATGTAGGTAGGCAGGTAAGTAGATAGCAAAAAGAATGAGTAAGTGGGTCGGTAGGTAGGTATGTAGCGCGGTAGATAAAAGGGAAGGTAGATAAGCAAGTAAATAGGCAGGTAGGTAGGTAGAAGAGTAGGAAGGTAGGTATGCATATAGGTAGGTAGGTCTGTAGGTAAGTAGGTAGGTGGGTAGGTAGGTAGGTAAGCAGGGGGTAGGTAGGTAGGTAGGTAGGTAAGTAGATAGGTAAGTAGGCAATTAGTTAAGTAAGGTAGGGCCGCAAGTATTAAGGTAGAGAGAACATTAAGCAACATGTGGTGTGGTGTCTCTCTCTCTCTCTCTCTCCCTCTCCTCTTTCACTGCCCTCTCTTTCTTCCTTTCTCCAGTTCACTCTCTCTTCTCGTATCTCCTCTCCTTTTTTCCTCTCTCCCTCTACCTCCATTCTCCTCTCCTCTCTTCTTCTCTCTTCCTCCCTCTTTTCCTCTCCTCTCTTGTCCTCCCTCCTCTCCTCTCTTCCTCCCTCCTCTTCCTCTTCATTAGAACTAAATCGGTGAACTAAGGGATTGGAAGTAAATAAATCAAGAGACTAATTACCTCTTAAATGAGCTCGCTCTCTCTCTCTCTCTCTCTCTCTCTCCCCCTCTCTCTCTCTCTCTCTGATTCAGATTACACGATTTTCTTCACCTGAGCGAATTCAGAGATCACTTCGACGTCACCGATTCTTCTTCTTCTTCTTCTTCTTCTTCTCGTCCTCCTCAACCTCCTCCTCATCATCATAATTATAGTCATCATCATCACCATCATTATCATCATTATCATTATCTCTCATTATCTTTCATTCTTTCATTTTTTTCATTTCTTCTTCATAGCTTGCGCCAGGAGTGGGAGATCCACGGCTTTTTTTCAGGAGGAGGAGGAGAAAAAGAAGAAGATGAAGGAGGAGGAGGAGGAGGAAGTGATCATATTCGAAAGCCTTACCTAGCAACCTGGAGCGTTACGAGAACCAGATTTAGGGTTGACTGTGATATTGTTTTTTTTTGGGGGGGGGGTAACCTATTATTTACGCTTCCTACCAGCCTCTAGGTTACGTATTCCAGTCGGTTAAGGAGGCTCCCTCGCACCTCCTCCTCAGCGATTTATTTTTGGATCCGGCAGGTTATTATAATTCTGTACCTTACTTATGCAGAGTATGGCGATTTTAGAATGATTTAAGCAGCACATAAAATGATAGTAAAGTATAATAAGCAAACTAAATCGCTCAGGAAGAGCTGTTTGGGAGCTTCCTTAATCAGCAGAATGCGAGCCCAGGTTTCATAGAGTTTCTTGTTGTGAAGTGGGACTGTTTTGCTGTGCTTAGTTGGTCTATAGTTGTTACTTTATTTCAGACTTTTTTTTTTTTAATAACAGGAGAAACTTCAATTTATAAAGATTCAGGAAGGCATTGGGGCGTACGCTGTCCTGTTTTCGGCAGACTAGTGATAACTTATAGTAAAAAGCCTTGCTGGTCACCAAAATATTTGCACAAAATATCTCATTGCACTTGTATTTCCTCGTATTAGTGTATTCATTGGATTAAAACAGGCTAAATAAATGTGAGTTTTGATATTTTGATTGCTTAAACGAATTAAATATAATTCTGCTAGGAATCACTCCCCCCCCAACTCCTCCCTTTTTTAAAGTGCCCCTGTACACCTCCCTTAGCAAGTGGGAAATAATTAAATATAAAAGAGATCATAATCTCGATAGCTTAAGTCTGTTTTAATCCATTTACGCCCAGTGCCCTCAATATAGGACGGAACTGGGCATTTTCATAGGTTAACAAAAAGGGGAGCCTCCGGGTAGGGACCTATGAACTTCGCGACTACTGTATTAGCCGATGTGCGGAGGGAGGTACGTCTTTTGCCCTTCCAACACGATCCCTCACGCAAGAACCCTTCTGGGAGCTAATGGGTTACGACTGAATAAATGGTCGTTGCTTACTAAGGCCCCTAAAAAAGTTACACTACCATATTATTGCAAAGTAAGGTAATCACGTTCCTCTTTCCATCAATAACAGTATTTCTGGAAACTGGCCGTCAACTAGACATTTATCAAGACCTAAATTGCAGTCTAAACTATCACTTGATATGACATGCATGAAACAACTTACTGATGGATAACTGTAGGATGGAGCCAAAAACTTGAGGCGGCATGCGATGAATTAATACTTGTATATGCGTGATTCGTTTTACGGAAGACTGCTAACAGAGCCTTTTGTCATAGTTTCCTTGCTTCTCTTATTTCTTAGATTCGACTCACTTCACTACAGTAAAATACACACTAGCCGAAAATTCAATATTTCGAGCACTGTTTACCCTTGATCTTTTAAATAGTTTACCAAAATGTTAAGAGTTTTCTATGATTTTGCACGCAAAGGAAATGAAGAGTTCTATGGTAAACGTAGAAAAACAATACTGAAGCGTTTCTTGAATGTGGAATCTAGGTTTCCGGGAGTTGATATAAGGTAGGTGTGTTTATATAGGTAAGACCAGATATAAGTGAATTTACTTTTTCTAATATTTCTTACAATTATCTGGGTAAATGTTTGTAGATTTTACCTACAGTATAAAAAATAATTTTACCTCCAAAGTTTGAGATAGGATATACCGAGGGCAAAACATGTGAGCTGTCAACAGCAGAAGACAAAAATACGCTCAAAGTGGTATGTTATAGGAGGAATTTTGTAGAGCTTTAGGTACAGTATATTGTATGTATATAGATGTACCTAACCAACACAATGCTTAATTTTTGAAAAGTTGTCAGCGGTACCGGGCTATCAGTATCTGTGCATTAGCTTGCATATGCTGTACCGTAGTTGTTTTAACCAAAGTGCATTGTTCTTAGGCTAGTTTCAAAGCTAGTTTAGGATAAAATTTGTAGCAACTCTCTCTAGTAAGTGATTTATGACGGTGGTGAGCTTTATCTACTGTAAAGTAAGCTTATAAGCAGTATGACGCCAAAATTTACCAAAAATAACTGTCGGAATAAAACCCAACTGAAGCTAATTGATAAACATAATCAATTTCAGTGTATGTTGTTGGGTGTAAGCCAGAAATAATACAAACAAATCCATAGGCTAGAGCAGTGGCAAGTTGGATCATGGATAACTTTGCAGTTTCAGACTGACGTTAACTTGTTTTGAACGGGAAACCTGTGTTTTTTTATGACTTCCAGTGCAGTTCATTATTCAGTTCTGTTGTAAATTATTCATTATTGAGGTACAATCTTTCACACAGTGACTTTTAACTTTGACACAGTGTGAAGAGCTTTGAAGATCAGAGAAAATGGGGGACTGAATAAGTAGGTAGGTATTTTAAGTATAAAGAATCCACAGAAAGTAATAACCTGATTTTTCCAAGCACAGTGTGGGCAAAATTTGTCTCTGATTTTCAAGATTTTTGGATCTGCAAACTGAAGAAAACCTTTCTTCAATCATAGCATAAGCTTTGCATTTTTCAGTACAGTACTAAGCTTAGCATTCTTTGGTCCTAAGCTTGGCTCTGTTCAAAGTGTTATTTACAAATCATACGCAAATCAAACCTAATGGAACCCAGTCTTTCCGAGAAAGCCACAACCCTCAATCTGAGCTTAAGCTTTCTTCATTCTTAACATTGACATAGTTCTCTTTATCTGTTTTTAAAGGTTGCATGTAACCTCTCAAGTTCATAAAGTCTCTCCTATTTTAAACAGTTATCTGAACATGGCTAAAATAAAAATATTTATATCCATAGGGTGAAGGGGTTGACTGTTAAGGTACGGTATAATACATAAGTGAATCTGTGACGATGGAGTTAGTTTTCTGTGTTTCTTGAGTTTGAGTGTGGGGGAAGTTAGCAATGTTTATCTCTTTTTGCTGCTGATCTTACTACTGTACCATCTTTTCGTATGTACCAGTGGCTACGTTTGTTTAAATATGAAAATTAAAGTTATTTGTCTTTCGATTGCCAGAGGTCAGAATACCTGGAGCAGCCAACCATGCACCGTTTACCATACACAGGAAGAACTCCTAACACCAAGTCCCGAGGGTTAACGCCTGATGACACTACTAAAATGTATTCAGTATTTTGCAAGACATCTAGAAACCAACAAAATGACAGTGAACAGAGGTAAAGTTAGAATGGTAGCACACAAGATAAATGTACAGATGGTTGTGTGGACGTGTGAAGTGGACTCAGGATTTTGGGAGCCTGAATTGTGTGAATGATTGTGTGGCTCATTTTACATTGCATACTGTTGATATCTCATGCTCTAATACTTTCTCGTTCCTTGTGTTTTGGTCCTGCTTCATCTCATCTTTAGAAGGAAAAATTGGTCATGATAACACAAAACTGTATTAATGATAAACCTTAATGAAAATGAGGGAACTGACATTTTAAAAAGCAAAATAACATCATTGTATAATATCATTAAATAATCAGTTCATTGCTGTATCATAGTAGGGGATATTGCTTTTAGCATACATATATGATAATGGCTGTAGGATACCATAGATATTATTGGCCTGTCATGACACCATTGGAGTGTACTGTACTTCATTTGTACAGTAGAATGCTTATACGTACTGTAACAAGACACCGTTAGAGGATATGATGCCATGTTTGGTGGGATGCAGTACTTTGAAGGGCTGAATGATGAATTCTCACCCCAGCTTTCGGTGGGAAAAGAGATCGGGATGATGATGATGTAGATTACTGGACACTGTTTAGTTCTCTTTTGTACAGTAGCTATATGCATTTTCCTTTCTTTTTTATGGGTCTTATCAAGTTCATTTATTATACAGCATTGGGCCATTAATAAGAGAAAAGATTAGCATAGAGGTGTTGGTGATATTTAATGTCCATATCAACTCTAGGAAAGCAGTACAGTGTGAATTTAAAATATTGTACAAAACTGAATTAATTTCAAAGCAAGTAATCCAATGCCTCTGTAAATTTTTTACAGATTTGCTTTACAGAAGGCCTACCAGTACTTTACCATCTTATTCTAAGGAAAGAAAAGAGCATTATGTCAACTACACACCTGTTCCCAGACTTCTATATTCATAACATAGGCCTTATATTTATGCACTGTATGCTTCTTAGTGCTCCTTTCCTATATCCTTGCTGCACATGGCTTATTCATATTATCATATCTATTACTTATGCAGACATTACTGATATTGAATAGAATGTAACTGCTTACCAATTCCTAAACAGTTTATCCAATAATCACTCCTCTTCCAGACCCCCATCCTTTCCCATGGAAGATTTTGTGGTAAAGGTCTTTGCTGAGAGCTTTCTGCAGTGTGTGGTGGGGCAGGACCCGAGCTGGAAATTGATCTCTGTATTCAGATCAGTGGCAAGGAGAGGTGAGATGGAAAGACACTTCCACCTTTCTTTTCTTTTTTTTTCATGTGATGTACCGTACTGTATTTGTTGTGTCTGTAGCAGTGAGAGGGTTATGTTCAGTTTACATCTGCATTTAGAACTCGTAAATCATAGGTTAAGCTTAATTTGAAGCAGAAATACAGTACTGTGTTCCAAAGAAAGATGTCCTTATTTTTGTTGCTTTGTATTCTGACATTGTTGGTATGGTACTTGGTTGTTGTTGTTGTCACCCCAGGCTCATCTGGATGTGCATGGACTACAAGTTGAAGTTCCCCTTTTCCTGGACTCTGCCATCATCCCTTTTGGGGATAGGAAGAGTACCCTTTTATATCTGTGCCACAGTATGAAGATATCCCGTACGCAACACCATCATTTTAAATGAAGTTTTTGTGCTTAACGGATGCACTAATAAACAAAGCAGAAAACAAAGTGCTCCCTTGTTGAATGGTATATTATTTCCCATGTGAGACCTAGCAAGCTAAACATGTAAATATGTGCAGCCTCCTGTCATCACTGCATATCGGTATTATGTTTGCTGGATGTGGTAGTGTATTTTTCATTATTAACCTTCCATGCTATTCTTGCTTCTGGGAATCCCTTGTGCCAGGACAGTTTGTCATTGAATGTCTCATTTTTTATTCACTCCTCATCTTCTTTCTCTCTTTTGTGTGTATTGCTCCTCTTTCACACAGTGTACAACCTTTCTTACCTATTGATACTGTCAGTTTCAGTTTCAGAAATTTCTTTGTTTCTTTGGCTACAATATGTGCATTATTATTTTTTTTTACACTGTGTTCTTACTGCACTCTAATGATAGAGATATTATACAGCAGAATGCTTAATGCTGTACCAGTAATTGTGGCATATTTTAGTGAAGACTGTTTTGTAAGATTGTCTTGATTTCTGTCCACGTCCATACCTGAAGAGGGTCCAAGTTGGGTTGAAATTGTTGGCTATTCTGAATATATAACCAACATACCAGGTATCTGTATATGGGTATAATTATTTCGCTATGTAAAACTGATCTTGTGTCATTTTTGTGCTCATATTTTTACCAGTTCTTGTTATTCAGTGGAGTTTGAGCATGTGAGTGAGGGAGACATCATTGTGCCTTTGCGGAGTGCATCACTACGGGAAGCCACGCCATCAGACACACCACTTGCCCGGCTCCTAGACAACCCCTCACAGCACAACCTCCAGGTGTGGTGATAACATTATAGATACAGTGTATTGTTCTGTAGTGTACAGTAGTGTTCAGTTTTATCAATAGCACACTATCAGATCAGCCCAACACATGTAGCTAGTTACTTGGTATTTGAATGCTCATATTAGTATTGTCTCTTATACCTCAAGATTAGTATATGTAAATTTTAAGTAATTATTCTAGCAAATTCACTTTGTTAAATAGTTACTATGTAGGAAGTGAAGAATGATATTTTTCAACTTGTTTACCAGGTAGTGAACAGAATAATCAGTTGAGTATTTGTATCAGCACTATTGTCCTGTTTTATGCTTTTTATAGAAAAAGAATTTTATGGAATACTGAAAGTAGAGTATGGAAAAGAGGAAAAAAAAAATATCATAATTCTTTTTCATCATAACCTCTGTAATCATTTCACAAGAGAATGAAATTGGGATAGAAAATGAAATAGGGATAGTGAATGGTTGAGATAAGGCTATTAAAAATTAATTGGTAGAGCAGCTGTATAACTGATGGTAATGGTTGGTGTCAGTGGAATGGAGCTGAGAATTTTGAAGGCATGGATGATGAGTAAATTGATGTATGGATGTATGATCCATGTCACTGGGCACTCTGTTGATAGATGTTATACAGTTCTTTCCCTTTCTTGTTTTTGGATCCTACCCACTCCATATATTAGTGGAAAATTAGGTCAGGATGATGATGATGATGATAATGGAGTGGAAAAAGTAATGATTTAGAGATCTATTTCAGACTCTCTGCAGTAGGTTGCAAGAGTGTGAAATATGTAACTAAACAAGAATTGCTTGAGGTGGGTATGTATAGCCAAGTTCTGGGACTGTGTGAATGTAGAATCTTTAGGTAATTTCATTTTAGCATTAATGGTTAATTCACTATAATGATGTATTTTGTATTTTATTTTTGCCACCATTAGGTGATTTTATTCACTTTAGGAAAACTTTTTGAAACTATCTATCTATCTGTCTATTGCCAGACGCCTCAATCCCGCACGAGGTGGCCACAAACAAATCGCCTCCATGTCACTCTGTCCCCCGCCATTTCACTACCCCGCTCCCAACCCACACCTCCCTCTCTCATGTACCTCTGCACTCCATCCTTCCATCTCATCCTCGGCATCCTCCTCCCTCTCGCCCCCTCCACCTCACTCACATACACTCTCCTCATCAGTCTTTCACTCTTCATCCTCTCCACATGCCCAAACCACCTTAACGTGTTTCTCCTAACGCTTCCAATCACGTCCACAACCACACCACAATGCTCCTTCACTTCCTCATTTGTTAGTCTGTCTCTCCATGTGACTCTACATGCTCCTCTCAAATAGCTCATTTCCACTGCTCTCTCTCTTGACTTCTGTCCTTTCAACAGGGTCCAAGCTTCACTTCCATATGTTAGAGTTAATATCACAATACTGTCATGTAACAACTTTTTCACTTCCATGCTCACGTCCCTGTTTCTTATCACTGCTTTCAACGAACCAGCAACCTTCCTTCCCTGCTGCACCCTTTCAAGCACTTCACCCTGCAGACTTCCATCCTTACTCATCACACTACCCAAGTACTTAAATTCACTCACATTCTCCATATCCTCCCCATCCAATCTCACTGTCCATTCACTGACTTCACTTCTCTCGAAGACCATCACTTTACTCTTCCCTACAATCACCTTTAGTTTCCGTTTCTTACACACTCTCCCAAACTCATCTACCAAGCCTTGCAGCTCCCCTTCGTCTTCGCTCAGCAACACAGTATCATCTGCAAACAACAGTACAGGGAGTTTCCAAACACTGCCCTCTCTCACTAGGGCCGCTCCAACATCCACTGCGCGACCTTGTATCTCTTTTATGACCTTATCCATGTACAGATTGAACAACCATGGAGATATGACACATCCTTGTTTCAATCCAACCTTCAAATGGAAAAATTCACTCAGTTTACCATCCACATGCACTGCAGCCTTAGCACCCTCATACATACTCTTCACTGCCTTCAACAACTTCCCATCCACTCCATATATTCTTAATACTTTCCACAATCCTTGTCTGTCCACCTGTCATATGCTTTCTCCAGATCCATGAAGGCTGCATCCAACTTCTTTCCCTTCTCTAGAAACTTTTCCACTAAGGACCTAAGAATGAATATCTGGTCTACATAACCTCTTCCCTTCCTAAAACCTCCCTGTTCTTCTCCAACTAATTCCTCTGTTATTTCCCTAACTCTGTCAATAGGTATCCTACCATATACTTTTCCTATTGCACTGAGAAGGCAAATGCCCCTATGATTACCACACACTGCTTTTGCTCCTTTTCCTTTGTACAGAGGAATAATTATACCTGACTTCCAATCCTCCGGGACTCTGCCCTCCTCCCACGCCAATCTGCACACCTTCCGCATCCATTCTGTTACTATCTTTCCCCCATGCTTCAGCATTTCACCACACACTCTATCAATTCCTGGGGCTTTCCCCATTTTAACTTTCTCATTGCTTCCACCACTTCCATCCTGGTGATTTCTTCCTCTCTTCTCACAACCCTCCTTCTCCCCGCCATTCCCCAGCCACTTATACTTGCATTACTTTCATTCTCTATGTTCAACAGTTCATTAAAGTGTTCTCTCCATCTGTTTACTTTTTCTCCCTTCTCCACTAGTAATCTACCATTTTTATCTTTCACACCCCTATTGACTTCGTTGGCACCCTGTCTAGCTCTCTTTACCTCCTTCCAGAGCATTTTCTTACATTCCCTCCACTTTCCACACAAATTCCTTCCAAATTCCTCATCCACTCTCTTCTTACTCTCTCTTACTAATCTTTTCACCTCTCTCCTCCTCTCTGCATATAACTCTTTCGTCTGTCTCTCAACTTCTTCAACGCCTCTGTTCCTCATCCACTTATTATATGCTTTCTTCTTTTGTGCCACAGCCTCTCTCACCTCTTCAGTCCACCATGCTGTACCCTGAACCCCCTTTTGTCTTCTCTTCACCCCACACACCACCTCACATGCTGCACAGATTTCTTCTATGAATATCTTGCACACACCTTCCACGTCCCCCATCTGCTCCAATCTATATTTACCCAATCGCTCCTCCACTTCCCTTTTATATTCAGCCTTTATTCCATCCTCTTGTAACTTTTCTACCCTCCTTGTAAGAAATACTTCCTCCTGTCCTTCCCTTCTCTTCCTCCATCTTGTTTGGATTCTGATTCTGGCCACCACCAAGTGGTGGTCAGAAAGTCCACTCCTCCAACCTCTATATACTCTTGCATCCATTACATATCTTCTCATCTTTTCATCCACACACACGTAGTCAGTCATTGCCTTTCGTTCATTCATTCCACCGTCCACCCTTCTCACCACTCGCCATGTATACTGAATCTGAAGAGGTTAAAAATAGCCTTCATTAGCACCTTCACTACAAGACATCTTCAAACTGAATAAAATTGTCAGGTGGTGGCTTAATATAAAGAAGAAGAAAAAATGTTTGATTGAAGAGGTAAATATTGAAGGCAGAAATACTTTTGGTGTGTAAGAGTAAAATAGCTAGTAAACTGGAACCAAGATTTTGAAGACTTTAATGATGTGTGAGTGACTATGTAACTCATATCACCAGGCACATCACTGATACTTCTACTTTTTACCTTTTTTTTATTCTTCCTGTGTCATATCCATCTCATTTATTTGTTTATTTATTTATGTATTTATGTATTCATGATGTTGATATTGGTGATGATGATGGTAATGGTGGCAGTGGATACTTTTTACCAAGCCCATCTTGCAAAGGAAATACAGTAGGGAGTATGGCATCATAGACAATCAAGTTTAAAAGTAGCTTTAGTTAAAATTAACCATTTTATTTATAAGGATTCCCATTGCAGGATAAAGCTGTATGACTGTCCAGAAAAAACATAAATGCATCAGTAATAATGAATGGGTTTAGAGGTAGGATTTGAGTTGCCTTGCTTTAAAGCTTCCCCTCTCCATGCTGATAGCTATGAAAAGGAGTTAGTGTGATGTATTTTGATGGTAGAACATTCAGTACAAAGTACTTGGGTAGGTATATTTATTGATTTAGCTAAACTACATCACTGTTTAAATTTGACAGATGGTACGAGAAGCTGTATCAGAGTGTAGAGTTCCTATATCTCGGCTGACACTGTCGGGAGTTGAGGAAGAGAACGGGAGCCTTGATGGAGAAAAAGATGGAAGCTTGAACAAGGACCAGGAAGAAAGAATGAACAAGGACAAGGGAGAGAGCGTGAGCACAGACAAAGTAGGGAGCTTGAAAGAGGATGAAGGAGAGAATATGAACAAGAATGGAGAAGAGGGTTTGAACTATAACAGTGGTGAGAGGCCAGACAAAGAAAGATTCAAGGACTGTGGTAAGAACAGAAGAGACAAGAACAGGAGCAAGAGCAAGGAGGTTCTACATATCTTCTTAGCTCGAGCCCAGATGATGCAGGAGACATTTTCAAAGCTGGTTCGCACTGGTCACGCTTATGGGGCCACCAGTATCATGGACCAGGTGGGTGTTGCCTATACTTTAGTTTTTTTTTCCAGTCTGACAAAAATCCTTTGCCCTTTTCACCTTGCTTCATGGCCAAATGTAGTCTGATTGGAAGGTGAACTGGAGACTCAGTCCTACTTCATAATCTATGGATCATGAAATTTCATCCAACAGCAGCTTAGTACAGTATTCAAGTTTTGAGAGTGACTCAATTTTGTCAGGTGAACACAGTGACTGTAGGAGGGGCAGTATCACCTCTATATCAGATTTTGCTGTTTTAGCTGTTGTCTGTATCAGACATATGAAGCCAGCCACACTGTATTCTCCCCATTCAGATACCATTCGATACAACAAAAATATAGTCGAAAATAGCCTGTGCTTAGCTGTAATATTTTTGGTCATTATAGATGTTATGGCGCCTGGTGGTTTATTGGGTAGGTAAGGCCCTCCAGTTGGACTAAGCCTGTGCAGGTTTTATCCAAGGGGTGGTTGGGGTTTATTGCTCATGTAATGCCATTCAGGGATGTGTGAAGTAGGTCACTTTCATCTTAAATGTCAGAACCAACTTGCCTAGCCTTGGGCTTGCACACTCCTCATGGGGCAGCACAGGATTAGATGATGATGATTAATATTTATTGTACAGTATAATGGTACACATTTTTTTCCTGCAATATTTTATTATTATACCAAGCATGAAATTATTATATATATGATTTATTTTATTGTGTCTCAGAGGTGCATGATTCAGTTGACGTTTTTCATTTCATCTGCCCCGTAATTTGATGTAGACCTATCCACGTAAAGTCATTACACTATGAAAGCTAATTTATACATGACTTAGAGAAGGTCTTCCCTCAGTTAGTCTAATAAAGTGAGTTTTACTGTGATTCTGTTGGTAAATAGGTATAGTAGAGGCAATCGTTAGTGTAACTGACATGTGTTTCGAAACTGAGGGAAACTAGCAAGTCAGCTCTACAGAGAGCAATGGAACATTATCAGACAAGTTTCTGTTCTTTATTATTGGCTTAATTTCAGAAAAGAACATAAAAGAGGCAGCCTATAATGATGTCATACTACAAATATAAGTTACAGTGACATCTAGTTCCCAGCTCATTCTTATGTCCGTCTTGTCCCCAGATCATTGTAAATGTTACCTGCCATGGACTTGAAGAGAACTGCAGTACTCGAGCAGAGGCAATACTGTGGTACCAAGATGACAACATAGAATCTCAGGAGCAGGACAGAGTGGGGTTTGATATGGAGGATAGCCAAAGTACTGAAAGAGAGAAGAAATTAGGTACACCATCAAAAGATAGCAAGATGACTGTAGCAGACACAAAATTGGAGGCTAATGCTGAAGGAAAGGACAGATTAGAAGCCCCACAAGATACTCTTATGGCCAAAGCAGAAGCAAATCTGAAAGCCAGGGCTGAAGACAGTATTGCCACCCTCCGCAGTTTGGTCTTGGCCACACACCTTCTTCGGTTGGTTCGCTTCCACAAAGGCCGTGTTTGTCTGCAACCTCAGGTGGAAGAAAGGCTGCTTCAGGAAGAGGAGAAGAGGAGACAGCAGGAGGAGGAGAAGGAGAGGATAAAGGACGAGCAACAGAGAAGTCATGAGGACTGGAGCATAAAAATGAATCTGATCGCAGAGCAAGGAGAGAGTGACACTGAAGATACTAATAAACAGAGGAAGACTGAAGAACTTATCAGCATGGCTTTTGCAAACTGGGAAGACAGTGATTGGGAAGATATGAATGTTGAAGTTGTAGATGAGATAGATCTGGAAGGTAAGGAGATAGTGGAGTGGGAATGTGAAGGAGTGAAGGAGCTCATGAAGGAAATGAAGAAAAAGAAAATGAAAAAGAAAAAGAGAAATGTCTGTCCTAAAAATAAAGGATACTGCCCACCTCTCAGTGAATGGTGCCCAGTCCTAAAGTCTGAGTTTGACTTCTTGAACAGAGGGATGCTAAGTCTCGAGAACCAAAGATTCTTGAGTAAAACGAGCTCATTGCCTGCATATTCAGAATCTCCAGGATTTAAAACTCTCTTTCCTGATTTCATTAACTCTGAAATGTCCAGTAAATCAGGCTCCCCAAACCATAGAAGTGCAGGAAAGTTTGATGTACTTGACCATTCTGTAAAAAATGAGCAGGAACATTATTTACAGGACTCTGGTGTGAAAAATAAACAGGAATATTGTTTACAGGACTCTGATATGAAAAATAAAGAGGAATATTATTTACAGGACTTTGATGTGAAAAATACACCGAGATGTGATGTACAGGATGACAATTTTCAGAATAAACAGAAGTCTGATTTGTGCAGTGTTAACAGTGTACAGAAATCTTATTTGCAGGAATCTAATGATAAAGATAACCAGAAATCGTTTTTGCAGGATCCTTACATCCCCAGTCATTCATCTCTCAAACCTCCTGAGGTTTCTATCTCTATAGGCATGAAGAGTCCTAATGATCCTAAATCTCCTAAAAAATCCAGGCCAGAGGAAGAGAAAAACCCGTCTCAGAAGTCTGAGAGCCACACATCAGTGGATTTCCCATGGCCTGACTCCCCAGCACTCCCCTCAGCACAGTGTCAGGACCCCCAGGTAGCCCCATGGATACTGCAGCCCAAGTTTACCAAAGCAGAGAGAGCAGAGTCAGAGCGGTACATTTTGCCCACAGAGAAAATGGAGGTGGGACTGGAGAGCATTCTTGCAGGAAAGTCAGTGACAGAGTATGTGGAGGTTAAGAAGAAGACACAGAGGAGAAAGAAAGGTAAACAAGGGGAAGAGGAAGAAAGAGGAGATGAGGATGATGGAGAAGGGGTTAAACAGAATACAAAAAGAAGAAAAGGTAAACAAGGACAAAATGAAGGAAAAGGTAACAAGAAAAAATTACAGAACGATGCAGAACGAGGAAAGGCTGAGGAAAAAGAAATCTTAGAAGAACTGGCAGAAATAGCAGCACATAAACCTAGAATAGTGAAGGAGACATTACTCTGGGATATGAAGAAGAATAAAAAGGCATTGGGTACAAGAGGAACTTCAGATTTGAGTAAGCAGAATACAGCAGGGAAGAGGAAAGTTACAACCCAGCATGGCAAAATAGGGACAAAAGAATTAAAGAATGGGAAGGGAGGAACGAAGACTAAAGGAAGAAAATGCTTACAAATAGATGAGTTCTGTGAGTTCTTGAAGAAGTATAGAAGTTCTGGTATTGAAAATGACAAGGGATGTGTGAAAGGGAAAGCAGAAGACAAGACGGCAAAGGAGAAGGATAACTTAAATACTAAGTTAAAGCAGATGAGTGAAGCATGTGAGAATCTTGAAGTATTGCTTAAGAAACACCGGTGTCTCAGAATGGGCTCAGTAGGAACATTCAACAAGTTGAGTACATTTGTGAGTAACCTACCATACATGAAACCCAAGGGAGAGCATGATAAAAAATGGAATTCAGGTTATGGTTTCCACATCAAGCTGAAGACTCAACAGCCTAGGACAAGCCAATATGAAGATGAGATTAATACTGGTGCTGATAGAAACTGTTCCACATTGCATAGACTAAATGAAACTGATGATGAAAATCAAAACATAAGGGAAATTGGGGGTATGTTTGTTAATTTATCCATGGTAGGAAGCAAGAGTGATTGTAAATATAGTGCAGCAACAGCAAATTATTCACAAATTACTGATATTGAAAAGTTTGATGAAAAAAGTTCCTTGGGGACAGCTGGTGATTCATATATGACTGACGAGAAAAGGATGGTGTGGGAGTTGGAAAGAGACAGTTATAGCAAAGAATCTTCGCAAAGCAGTCTGCCAGTCATGCAAACAGCGATGCCATGTGGAGAACAGTGGGAGGTAAACAAAAATCTGAAAAACAGAGTAACTAAAGCTTGTAATGAAAGAGTAGATTTGTGTAAGGATGGACAAAGATGCAACACTGGGAATAAGAGCATAAGTTTATGCAATGAAGGATATGAGCAAAAAATTGGTAATGGAAGTGGAGATTCATATAATGAAGGACATGAACACAAGATTAGGAATCACATCATCTCCCTAAAAGTTATACCAACAGAAACAGGAATGAAGAAAAGAGTTAGCAACAGAGGTAATACTGGTAACTGTTTAAAGAGTGTGAGGGAGGAGTGGGAATGTCATTGTGCAGGTGTAGTGGACAAGAAGACTGGCAAACCTTGGACTGCAACAGCACGTGACTACCACAGGTACCATGAGCTAATATATTTTTTACCCTTTCACTGCAAAAACTTAGATCTTGTTTAAGCCTTGGTACCTCCAGACAATAATACTCACCTTAGAGTAATGATTTTGCTCACCTTAGAGTATTCTTTTTTGTTTACAGCATAGGTTAGATAGCTACAGCATCCATTAACTCATTGTTAGAGGTCCTTATTAAACTGAATAAAATTTTCTGGAGGAAACAAGAAATAACTAGCTAAAAAAAAAAAAAGTTACAGTACTTAGCCTACATTTTCTGATTAAAGTGTTTAATTCTACAACCACTGAGTGTATTTTTAATTTTGTTCTTACCATTCAAGGTGATTTTATTCCGTGGAGATTAAGGTTACAGTATATCTAACCTCTCCAGTTCTTTTAGTAGTAGCAACAATATATATACCATTAAATTGTCACTGGAGTAAAGTTGTTACTCCCTCGAGCACGAGATGGGATTTTCTGTTTTATAATGTCTAGCACCAAACGCTTGTTTTCAGCCTTGAAAGCATACTGGTATGTTTTATGCTGAGATTAGTCTTAGTATTTACTGTACTTGGGATTATGTCTTTGTTCTATACCTTTTCCATGCAACATTTTCCATGATGTTCCTTTTGGAACATGATTTTATGCTGCACTTTTATTTTGAATAAATTTTTCATTGAATCATAATATGGTTATGATTGTAGTTACTGAGCTACCAGCAGTGTTTCATCATAACATTCGGTGTTGTTTGCTGGCATATTACTTTGTATGTACTACAGTAGATCAGTAATTATTATTTTTCTTTTTAATCCCATATTTCTCACTTTTTCTTAACTTAGTTCATTGGTCTTATTATTAGGGAAGATTCAGAATCAGCAAAAGTTGATTATCAGCCTTCATGACCCTCATACAGTTGATGGACATTAATTCTAAACCTTCAGCTTCAAAATGTTACTTCCCATCTCTTCCTTCACACAGTCTTTTTCGCTTTCCCAGACTGATATTAGAAGAGCTGCAGCGAGCATCTGAAGGGAAGCAGGAGGAGGAGGAGAGTGAAGAATGGTGCCAGTTTCTGGGGCAGCAGGCAACCAGCTGTGCCACACTGCAGCTGCTGTCTGTGTCACACCATTGTCCACTCAAGGTTGAAGTAGGAGGACACACACACAACAGCAGAGGTATATATTTTGTTGGTTATTAATGCATTTATCCTGTCTATATGCATGTGTAAGATACCATAACCAGTGCAGCAGTGGGGTTGGTTTAATTCATCCACATTAACATGGCAGAGATTTTTTTCCTTTTTCAGCTTTGGCTTATGTTACCAGGTATTTCACATTGCTTAGTGGGTCTGGCTCTTTTTCATAGCTGTGCTTCATGACTAGTTCAGAGATGAGGAGATGGCATTTTTAGGCTCAGGTAAAATGGACATACGATAATAAAGCCTTCGTTTGTGGTGCAAGTGGATTGTGGGTACAATATGTAAGAGATGTAATAGTTTTAAGGGTAGATTGCAAGATGAAGCTGCTTATGAGTGTGCCAGTATGGCACCATAAAATCAGAGCTGAAGAAGGTTATTGTTGCTTAATGCCAGTCACTCTGACCAAGCAGATCAGTTAACCACAGGTAAGCAGCTGCTTCTGTGGGGCCATCCCACAGGTACAACGCACCCTTGTTATACAATAACTCGATATACAACCATTAACTTACATGATCAATTAGAATTTAGGTCATTTTTTCGTTCAACGATAGTGCTTCTCTTATGCAGTCCCTGTGTTAACCTGCTTTTTATTATACAGTTGTTTTCTCACTTATATGTTTGCTATATCTTTAAATTCATTTTATGACCAATCTTTATATTACTGTATCAGTCATTACTGTACAGTATATGATTGGTTTTCAAAAAATGCATTCCAGTTTTATAACAAGGACATGCTGTACAGTACATTCACTGTGCAGGGAACTGACTCCCTATTGTGGTAGACAGCACCTTGCTAGGGTTGGAGCAGGGTCCTTCTCACGGTGAGATGCAAGGGAATATGAGGAGGCTTGGACGCTGCAGCTGCTTCACCCAAGGTCACAGCCCCACAATGTGTAGGCTCCTCTTCAGTGCCAGCTGAGGAGGAGGTTACTGTAGGGAATGTGATTTTTTAGAGTTTTTGTTTTTGGCAACCATGGTGATGTAATTTTTGCTAGGACATTATAGCAATTAATTCAGTCACACCAAGGTTATAAGAAAAAATAAAATTCTACTTGCAGCATTTTCTGGTATCTCACTTCCCAAAATTACCTCAAAATTTAAATCAAATTCCACAGTTGATTTGTTTGTATCTTAGTAAAGAAGATTTCAGACATAGTAAGCTATATTCTAGAGGTATGGAGATCACTAAGGATTCCATGGTAACTGTTCTGGTAATGCTTATGTTAATGATCTGCGCATTTACCAGCATAACTGCTGCTGATCGACTTGACTGTGGAAACAGAGATTGAGTAGTTAAAAGTGTCATTTATTAGCATCATAAAGAATACTAGTGTGGAAGCAGTTTTTTTTTTTTTTTTTTTGACGTCATGTTTGCATTCGGATGCATGAATGACGGGTGAATGAGAGTGTGGGTCATTCACTTGGTTGGGCACGCTTTGAGTATTTTCTCCCATCTTTATTTTTGTTTCATTATTTATTTTTCCCTAGACCTTACCTCAACCCATCCTTTGGTGGGAAAAGAGGTATGGATATGATGATGATGTCTGCATATAATATCTCTGCACTTCATTCTGCTGATCAGTCATGTCCCCTTCACCAGAATGGGCATTTATACTGTACAACTACTCACGTCTTTGTGGAATCTTTGAAACCTTTGACTACCTTGTAAGCCAAGGAGAGCTGCCCCCACTCCCTCAGCCCCACCAGTTGGACTTCTCACTCCTCAGACATGATGTAAGTTAACTAAAGGTATTCTTGGTATGAAATTTAGCTTCAGAAAATTATACTGTAAATCCTAGCTGCAGGAAATCTTAAAGAGCTGTGTATGTTAGTGGCATAGTTTTTTTTTTTTTTTCAATGATTCTGTTTAGTTTATGAGATACGTTTCAAACTGGAAAGGTTAGATGTAGGCTTCATTAACCCCTTCAGTAAGAGAGACCTGTCTTACATTGAATAAAATTACTGTAATCTAGAAGTAGCCAGGGGAAAAATAAAAAATCTAATTTGTCAATACAGGTACAACTTTCAGAGTGAGCTTGGGCCATAAGCTTTGTTATAATTGTGTTTGTCCTAATCTGTTGAAGGTCTCTAACCCCTTTGAGTTCAGCTAGTGACTAAGTGTTGTCAGATCGGAGGGTTGATTTTGCTAGTAATGAGCTTATTCCTACCTTATAATGAAGGTTCGTCAAATTTCATGCAACCACGTCTTAGTATTCTAGTTGGGGGAGTGTTCCAGTTCTGTCAGGCAAAAACAAACCAACTTTAGAGTGAGCATGCTGTCATTAATTCTCCCACTTTCATATTTTCTCCACCATTTTTGTCTGGATCCTGCCTTACCCCATCCTAAGGTGGGGAAAAAAAGGTCAGAATAATGGTGATGATGATGATCTTAACCTAACCCCCACATTCCATTTTTAGGAAGAGTGGGCACTTGTATGGGCGTATGTCATCCGATGGCCTGAGGTGGTAGAAGCTGCTGGTCAAGAATTACTCAAGTGCACAGGAGGAAAGGAGGGAAGGTCAGGACAGCCGAAAACAGGCATGATCACCCGCTTCCTCTCTCGCTTGGCCCATAGCACCAGCCGCTATTATGCTCGCCACCATGTCCTGCCCTCTGACCCATCCCTGTCTCACCTCCACCCCTTGGCCCATGCACGGCTACACCTCTTGCGTGCTTTACACACTGTCATGAAGATTGCCTTTAGTCTTCTGGGTATAGACTCGCCACCTGTTGTTATGTGAAGGAAACTGTTGTGATTGAAATACGGGATGCAAATATGGCTTAACCTCCTCACTACAAGCTCATCCATAAGCTGAATGATATAATCTGGTGAGTAACGAAGATAAACTTGTTGCACTTGTTACTTTGAAGGGAAATGGTTTGGTGATGTAGCTATCTGAAGGGAACAAGTTATTGCTGTAGTTATTTGAAGGGAAGTACCACAGTTAAGTGTTGTAGTTACGTGAAGAGAAATGGTTTGTTGATGTGGTGGTGTGGAGGCAAATGGTTTAGTCAGGTAGCTGCATAAAGGGAAGTGGTTTGATGTTGCTATGGGAAGAAAAATGGTTTGATAGAGGCAATTTATGGTCAGTATTAGAAGGGAAATTATTTGGTGATGTAGCTGTATGAAGGGAAATGGTTTGATGGAAGAGTGAAGGTGTCCACAGCTATGTAACTATTTTGTTTATTTACAGTTAACTCTTGATCCAGTTGATGTATTGTATAGGTTTATTCTTCCTACTTCCAAATTATTTTATTCAGCTTAGGACAGACATCTAGCAGTTCAAGGATTAATGCATTGAAAATGCATCTCCACAGCTGAATAAAATAATTTTGAGTTAGCAAAAATTAAATGTAAACTGTGTCATCAGCAACAAAGTTAGTGGGGATTATATGGTGGATGGAGAGAAATACTCCAAATGTTTTCATAAAAGGAACTTTGAGGTAAATTTTGGTAGACTGGACACCTCATTCTTATTGGTTTGGGGATGTAATGACCCCACCACGCAGCACTCATGTTGCAGCTGCTGTATTGGTATACTTGACTCTAATTCCTGTGGTACTGAAAGGGGAGATATTACCTTAGGTTTTCTTTGTTCTCATGACTCATGGCCTCAGAAAGATTCAGGAGACTGTCTTTAAGCTTTCCAGTTCCACATGGTATGGGGAGAAATTAGGCAACAGTGATAATGAGGATAAATCAGGCATTTTCTAGGCAGCCTTCAGCCTAAGACATAATCCATTCTGCATCCAGGCAGTTTTATTCTGCAGTTAGAAAAAAAATCACATAAGTTGAGTAAAACTGTCAGGCAGAAAAAACAGAGCAAAAAATACATTGTAACTTTGAAAGGCTTAAATGGGTAAGTAGATGTTTAGGAAGGAGATAGAACAGGTAAATTATCAGCCATTTATTTAGCTATTCCCCAAGGTGACCTAGTAAATTACTGATGTACAGTAATGGGAGTAGCAGAGTGTTGGAATGTTGTTGTGACCCCTTGCTGGATGTGAACTTTGATGGACAGAAGGTTGAAGCTGCCCATCTCCAGACCACTGTCCTCCTTTCAGGGGATAGGGAGCAAGTTGAGGGATGTTTGTATGTCAGCGTCAACACCAGGACCATGGTAGAAGATACAAATTAGACCTTTCACTTATTACTGCTTTTGAGAATGATCATTCTTTAAATTCTGAGTGGGTAATTTATATTTCAGTCTATACTTATTAACAGCAGGCATTTTAAATGTTTACCACATTACACATTACTATAAGTTAATCTAGGGCCTTTATGCTTAAATCGTAAATGTTGAAGGCAATCCCCTACTTTTAGATGGATATATGTGGTTTTTAGTTGTCATTCTAGAGTCCATATTGCAGAATGTAGCCAGCAGTGATATGGAGAGGCTGGAAAATACATTCTATCTTCATCACATTATCCTGAAGTTATCATAAAAGATAGGGGGCTGGCCATCCTCTTTGTGATTAAGTGTTTAAGCATATGGTGGTAGGTTACAACAGTCAAATTGTAACCACTCACTCAAGTTAATACTGCCTTCAGGTGGCTCTAACCCAAATGACAAGCCAAGTGGTTTCCTGTAATCCATGATACCATTTGATATGTTTGGTGGTAACTCTACATCCACACTCCCACAGCCATCAAATAGATATCTGATGGTCTAGACTTTAGTGAGTTAAGATGCTCCAACTGGATGTGGATCTTCTGAGTATAAATCTGAGAAGTAGTTCAGGTATATTGCTGATATAATACTACTAAGGAGCAAGGAACTTGTGATTCTCCCATCAAATGTCTGGACTGAGTAGCCTAACCCCAAGCAAGTACACATCCAGTGGGGAATGAAGGTTAAGGTGATGGATGAAATGATGGATAAACCACCCAGACTGAAGGTATTAACTGACACCCGATTATTAGGAGTTTGAATAAGACACTGCCGTTGATATCTTGCTGGACTGAGCTGATCATATTACGGTACAAATATTTATACCGTATGTCTGTACATTTCTAAAGTATTTGTTCCCAAGTAATGTTTGGAGACTGTACATCAGTTTAGCTATATTTTAGAAGTACTCTATTTTTATACTTACCATGGAAGGGATAATACTCCTTATCAGTGCATTATGCGTAGATGCCAGTAAATACGGGAAAAACTTTAATAAAATGTTGCTCCTATAGTTTCTGAGTCATGGTTTATTATTTTAACATCTTTGTATACTGTGTGCATTTGTGTGTACAAATATACATGCAACAGGGTTGGTGGCGGTACTGTCAGAGAAGAGTGAGAGTGGCCATGTGCAGAGTGCCAGAAGGACCTGGGAAGTAATTCCATTTTGTGCAATGTTTGTGATAAGTGGGTGCATAAGAGATGTAGTGGTATTGGAGGTCGACTGCGAGATAATGCTGATTTTATGTGTGCAGCATGTCGGGGAGAACAGGTGGAGATTGTCAGGCGTGAAAGGATTGAACTTGCTGGTGAGTCTCTTGAGTGTTTAGGAGAGTTTTGTTATTTGGGAGACATGTTATGTGCTGGAGGTGGGGATGGAGCTAGCTCTTTGGCTAAGGTGAGAAGTGGTTGGAAGACGTTCAGGAAGCTGTTGCCTCTTCTGACATTGAGAGGGCTCTCCCCATGTGCTGAGGGGTCTTTGTATGCAGCAAGTTTTCGGAATGTAATACTGTATGGTGTTGAGACCTGGGCAGTAAAGGAAGAGGATATTCACAGGCTCAAACATACAGAAATGACAATGATTAGGTGGCTGTGCAGTACGTCCCTGCGTGCAAGGCCTAGGGGGGCTGGGTTTATGATGGCAAAGTGAAAGGTAGGATGGGACTGGAGTGTATTGGTGTTGTGATGAGGAGAGGTAGAATGAGGTGGTTTGGGCATGTGGAGAGGATGGGGAATGATAATTGGGTGTAGAAAGTGAGAAGGGTTAATACTGAGGGGGGGGGGGGCAAGGGGGAGACCGAGAAAGACATAGGACGAGGTCATTAAGTGTGACCTCAAGGTTAAGGGACTGAACAGGGAGGCTGCCATAGATCGAGCAACATGGAGAGCCACCATTAGGTGACCAAGCACGACGCATGTAAGCATGTTGGAGCCTTCAAAAATGAAAGAAAACGAGCTTCTTGACGGTATTTTGTGGCTCGGAATTCTTTTTTCATACAGCAATCCCTCAATTCTCTGATGTAATAAAGCCAAAGGCATGTCAGAGTAATGGCTCCATCTGGATAATGGACTTCTCCCCAGGCCCCCCTTCGTACTTAACCTAACTTTGAAAGCTCTTATAAAAGGCCACTACAGTACATCGTTCAACACTTGTTCCTGTTGTTTAACACTATCTGGTCAAGCAAACCTATAAATCACAGCCAAGCACTTACCATGTTCAAGCAGACCCATCAGCCAACAAACAGTCACCACTGCAAGGCTGTACCCTGTAGTGACCATAATTTCCTCCCGGACACAAGCATTTTCTTCGGATAAAATGAAAAAATGTACAAATACAGTACATCCTTGAAAAATGCGCATTTGAATTGTACAATTCTACAATTATGTGGGCACCATCCTTGGCTGAATGGATTCAATGGAGTATGAGAGCAAACTATGGAGTAGGAAATCAATCTATGGAGGGCCAAAAAATCCGCCAACAGAGCGGCATAAAAGCGTGGGTTAAACGCCTCCAAGCGGCAAGCGGCGGCGTGCGTCATACCCCATACTGTCCATGTCAACACTGAGGGCAGAACTACTACTACTACTAGTTACCTTAGAACTCTCATTTGTTATTTTATTTTTCATTGATAATACGAATAAGGTTAAGCTTGAGACCACAAATTCCAGAACACCTTTCCCTCGGCGATTTATTTAACACCTGACACCTGAATCTACACTTGTTGTTTGTTTGTTTTGTTTTTGGCCTAGAAAGTCTTGAATAATCATCACCAGTTGCTAATGACAAACTCGCTGGACACCTTATATAGTAACATGGATTTACTTGTGTAATTAACAGCATTTGGTTCTGTTGTTTAAATTCTTATATAATCAAGGTTCTTATCAGAAGTGCCTTAGCCTATGCCTTCCTTATCGCAAACTTTGACAAGATAGTCTTTCAGGTTACGCCTCATATTCATTACAGTAAAGCATTACCACTGGGCATGACGGAGTGAGGATTAGTTAGGACGATTTTTCCCTCTTAGTGTTGGTTGGTTTTGTTTTTAAGCTTACCAAGTTGTACAGGTTCCTAAACTGGGTATTATCTTTGCTAATATAAGTGCAGTATCAGTTTTATGCCAGGTTTTTTCCCCAGGAAGCTACCGGCATTTTACATCTCTGTGTGTGTACGGATAGGCTGTGGTAAGGGGGCGTGGCCAGGGCGTGCTGAGTAAAAGTTGCCAGCTAGTCAATTTCCTCAAGCACCGTATGCACATACCTCTCCTATACGCACCTTGGGTTGGAGCAACTGGGGCCCCACTGGGCTTTGATCGTTGTCACTATCGCTGCTGTCCACAGAAACCCCTTCATGTTCTGTTGATGTAATGAGCTAAGTAGCATTCCATATGAATAAGCACTGTGTTGTTGAAATGACTGTGACCGTCGAATTGTGCGCCTCCATAAGTCTTGGGTGCTAGCTCTTGTTTATCAGCATTCTTTAAAATCAGCCTTATGGTTGACTGGTTTTGGGACAATTCGACAGTCGCAGTCATTTCACCAACACAGTGCTTATTCATATGGAATGTTATCTAGCTCATTACATCAACAGAACGTGAAGGGGTTCTGTGGACAGCAGCGACAGTGATAGCGACGACGATCAAAGCCCCGCGGGGCCCCAGTTGCCCCAACCCAGCCCCGCCAGCCCACGAATGCGACATTTGACTTTTTTTTTTTTTCTTATTTACTATGGTTATCTTTTTGTAACAAATATACCACTATACAAGTCTGTAAAATGTGTGTGTATAAAAAGTTGGGTAAAATGCGGCGAAAATGTGCCAACTGGGAAGGATGCACATAATTGAAGGTTCAAGTGTAATGGTTTCGAACAGCCAGATCAGTATCCGGATAATAGATTGTCCAGATAGTGGCCATCCGGATAAAGGAGGGATTACTGTATACCAGACTGTAAGCATAAGTGAGGCAGTCTGTTACCGGAGACCCAAAAGTCCACATACAAGCAAGTAAATGGTGCCACACATCCTTACGTCTCCAGGTATACATTTGTGGGTTGTTTTGACATGCGTCCTGCACCTGAGTGCTTTTCCTTGCATAAGGCAGTTCCCTGTTGCCTGCACGAAGATCATGGATGGGCCTTCTTACTGTGTACCAGTGTAGTGCATTAGCCCCGTTCCCTTTGCACAGTTTATATTCCTCTAGTAATCTAATGACCCAGGCACTCCAACTGGCTATACCCAGTGCAGATCTGATTCTGGAGGTGTTTGGGGTTTATTGTTCATGTAATGCCACTACAGACCAAGCAACTGGTCACTCTTACCTTCGGTGTCTGGAATGAGAAGCCAAGCCCTGTACCTGTGTGCTTCTGATGGGGAATATTTGATTGGATGAAGGCTATATTTTGTATCACTGGTGGGTCTTATAGAAGAGCTCTGAATACCATCTTGGTGAAATTCCATTCCTCAGTCTGTTCCTTGCTTCAGCCAGAGTCAATCTCATGGTCATATAATCAGGAAACAACTCCCCTACCACCTAACTACCTCCCCAAACCAGTATTCATCTGTCACTCACATATTAATGTTATCAGTTGGTCCTATGTATGTATAAGTTGAGGTGATATGGTATCCTATTAGTAGCATGGGGAGATAAGTTCTTGGAAATTTACTGCCAATGTTAGAAGTACTCATAACTTAGTGAGATGGAAAATTAATGTGTCCTAGTAAAATGGTGGGAAAATAAATAATATAGTAATAGACGAAAGGTTATACAAACATTTTAAGTGCTATATTAATCAGTAGTTTACTGTGCATTAGATTATAACATATCCTTAATGAACAACACAGCAATTAATACAGATATTGGGAAACCTGATGAAATCATGGGTGGCATCCCTCAATAGGCACCTTTGCACTGCACTGATATACTGTGCAATAACAATGGATCATGTATGAACTGTTATTGAAAATAAGTATTCTTAATTACATGGTGTTGGTCTTAACCCTTTCCATCAGAGGATATCAGTATTTTAATATGGTTACAGCCCTCTGGCCTTAGAGGTTAGAAACTCTCTGGTAACTTCTTCCATCAGAGGACATTTTACTCTGGCAACCACCACAGTTATGATCAGCTTAAAAAATCTCTCTCTGCCTGCAGGGGTTAAGAGTCATACATGTTCTCCTACAGTTTAACCAGGTTCTTGAGTAACAAAGACAAAGCCTGGAAGACTGGTACAGCCAAGGATTGCAAACTAAGTTATGCAACAAAACCTTTTGGACATCTGGCATGCAGTTAGTTAGATTTATGGTCATACTTAAAACATAAACTGCAAAGCAGAATGCAAAATCCTAATTTCTGATAATCATTCATGGAATGCCTATTTACTTTCTAATGGTCAGCATGCATCCCATACTGCATAGTGCACTTAGCAACCATATAGTACTGTAATGCCAAATATGTTCCATCTTCATCATGTACCTCAGAAATTATTAAAAAAAAAAAAAAAATGGGAGTATGCATTCCACTTTGAGATCTAAGATCTATTCATATGGCCATTAAACCTGTAGTATGAAGTTCAGTAAAAAGGAAAAAAAAAAAAGTTCACTTGCAATCAAGGGATTCAAGTTCCAAGTTCAGTGACTTAGAGGAAAACAACCATTACTGGAAAAATCCGGTAATACATTACCCTCCTAAGCTTGTAGGTCTTCATTTAAGCAAAGGTAGCCTTCATTCTAAGCCACCAATATTTCTAAAATATTACATCTTGCTTATTTGCTAATGGTACTGTATTGTCGGGAAACTGGTAAATCAGCTGTACAGGTAGCAATGAATTTGTAACTCACTGACCCTAGGGATGTTCTCTTCATTTTACTTTTACCATCTCTTGATTTTATTCGGCTTTGGATAGACTTCTCAAACTGAAGGGGTTAGAGGTCACCCTAACCCAATATGCCAGGGATATCTTTAATTTTATTCTTGCTGTAACCTTGCAATTATATTTAACTCTAGACAGACTGAATTAGTTAGCTAGTAAATCCCTTCAGTATGAGGGGTCTTTTTGATGTTGAGAAACACCATCTGGCGGTTGTAAGAATAAACTGAAAAGAACATCATCTGCATTCTAGGGGTTAATAAATACCTCCATTCTTAGCTGTAATATTGTCTGGTAGCAGAAAGACTAAAAAGGATTTAACCTGGATTGATGGGGCTTAGATAATTTACAGTATTTATTTATTTACTGTGAACTTATCTTCTTCAGCCTGGCAACACATCATACATATTATTTGTACTATCTCTATTTAATCCTGCTGTGGGGGAGGGGAGGCTCTTAAAAATTGAGAGGTTAGACATAGCATCCATTTTACCCCTTCATTACAAAAGGTCTCCCAAAAGCTGACAAAAATAAACTGGAAGTAGCAAGAATATATAAATACAGGTAAATCACATCACCAGACTGATGGGGTTGACCTCTTTAGTTACATTTAATTTGTAGTTTATTTTAATCAAGGCATCATATGATATGCAACTCAGGAGGACCCAGTTGTGAAGAGGTCAACACTGCCTGTATCTAATCCTTCCAGTTCTGAAAGTTACTTCTGTGTAGAATAAAAATGAATGACTATAGTAAGCACATTACCATAAAAGCATCAACTGAGTGAAGGGAGTAATGAAAAATGAGAGAAAAGAAGAAAAAATCTGTCATCTGATTAGTTCCACCCTCTAGCCATGGATCACATTTCCTTTATTAACAGAGGAAATCCCTATTACAAGTATTGTCAACCTCTTTTCCTATCAAGGCATCAATGAAGGAAAATACCATGCTAATGTTTCACTGATAATTATTAGTGTTTGCCAATTTTCCCTAACTTACAGCAACAGTATACAAACATCTCATATAATAAAACTCATCCCTTACTTCTAATGAAGACTAGCTATGGTATATCTTGCTTTTAAGCCTTTGGATTTTTCTCGGCTGAAGAAACTATCTGGTGTTGCCTGTATTTTATTCCTAGGTGTACCGGCTGCAGAGAAATGGTTATTCGAGATAGTTTCTGATGCCTCTGACAGCTTTCTCTCATTTGAACAAAATCTTTTGGTTTTAACCAGAATAAAATAATCAACAGCAGAGTAGTTAAACACTTCCCTTTCATGACCCGTTTTCATTATATTCTTGCTGGACTACTTTCAGAAAATTGTGTTCAGCTTAGGAAAAACTTTTCCGCACTGAAGATAAAGTCTTCATTAATCTATTCAGTACCCTTTCTAAAGTAGAATAAAATTACCTGTGGGTAGCAGCAATTTAAAAAAAAAAGTTACTGTACCATACTGAAAGAGTCAACCTAATGCCGCAACACTCAGAGAAACAAGTCTTCCAAGTACTCTTCGAATTCCTCTTCTCGACTCTTCTCATCTGGCAGCTTGGCAGGGCCTTTCCAGATGTTGTCTTCCTCCTCCCCCTCTTGTTTGGTTTCTTTCTCTTCCATCTTCACTTCTATTTCATCTCCCTCTTCATCCTCATCTTTTCTATTCTTGCTCCTCCCCTTTTTCTTTTCCTTCTCTCTCTGTTTGTGTTTCCTCTTGCCAGCTCTCTTAGTAACCTCTTTCCTCTTGTGGTGGTAGTTCACTTTGTAGGAGCAGTCATGACACAAGCCTGGAATATTAAGAAAGTAACTAAATAATACAAGTATACAGCTCTGGAGGCTATGTGTGATATCAAAGTCTATCTATCTATCTATTGCCAGATGCCTTAATCCCACCCAGGGTGGCCACAAACAAATCGCCTCCATGTCGCTCTGTCCCCCGCCATCTCACTACCCCTCTCCCAACTCACACCCCCCTCTCTCATGTACCTCTCCACTCCATCCCTCCATTTCATCCTCGGCCTCCCCCTCCCTCTCACCCCCTCCACCTCACTCACATACACTCTCCTCGTCAGTCTTTCACTCTCCATCCTCTCCACATGCCAAACCACCTTAACGTGTTTCTCCTAACGCTTCCTATCACGTCCACATCCACACCACAACGCTCCTTCACTTCCTCATTTGTTAGTCTGTCTCTCCATGTGACTCCACATGCTCCTCTCAAATAACTCATCTCTACTGCTCTCACTCTTGACTTCTGTCCTTCCAACAGGGTCCAAGCTTCACTTCCATATGTTAGAGTTGGTATCACAATACTGTCATGTAACAACTTTTTCACTTCCATGCTCACCTCCGTTTCTTATCACTGCTTTCAACAAACCAGCAACCTTCCTTCCCTGCTGCACCCTTTCAAGCACTTCACCCTCCAGACTTCCATCCTTACTCATCACACTACCCAAGTACTTAAATGCACTCACATTCTCCATATCCTCCCCATCCAATCTCACTGTCCATTCACTGGCTTCACTTCTCTCAAAGACCATCACTTTACTCTTCCCTACATTCACCTTTAGATTCCGTTTCTTACACACACTCCCAAACTCATCTACCAAGCCTTGCAGCTCCCCTTCGTCTTCACTCAACAACACAGTATCATCTGCAAACAACAGTACAGGGAGTTTCCAAACACTGCCCTCTCTCACTAAAGCCACTCCAACATCCACTCCCCGACCTTGTATCTCTTTTATAATCCCATCCATGTACAGATTGAACAACCATGGAGACATGACACATACATGTTTCAATCCAACCTTCAAATGGAAAGATTCACTCAGTTTGCCATCCATAGCAACTGCAGCCTTAGCACCCTCATACATACTCTTCACTGCCTTCAACAATTTCCCATCCACTCCATATATTCTTAATACTTTCCACAATCCTTGTCTATCCACCCTGTCAAATGCTTTCTCCAAATCCATGAAGGCTGAATACAACTTCTTTCCCTTCTCTAGAAACTTTTCCACTAAGGATCTAAGAATGAATATCTGGTCTACACAACCTCTTCCCTTCCTAAAACCTCCCTGTTGTTCTCCAACTAATTCCTCTGTTATTTCCCTAACTCTGTCAATAAGTAACCTACCATATACTTTTCGTATTACACTGAGAAGGCAAATGCCCCTATGATTACCACACACAGCTTTTTCCCCTTTTCCTTTGTACAGAGGAATAATTATACCTGACTTCCAAATGAGCCTAGGGCCACAAGAGCAACCAGCTGCATCACCTGATAAAAACAGTATTCTCACTCCCATGACTCTGTCCTATACTACATACATTCAGACATTCTGACAGGCAGTGATCAATCCTTGCATGAGGCCGCAATCAAGTTCCAAGCCTTATGGTTCACCGCAGCATCTCAATCAAATCCTCTAACCCTGTCATCCCTTCTCAGGACCTCATCCCATGCATTTTTATGCTTGTTCACAGATGCTCTTCCTTTCAAATTCAGATTTAAGCAGTGCATCACCAACATATTCTCACACATTCTCTGTATCATCCAATCCGAACGCATCACCTCAATAATTCTCGCAACACCCAAGTCCGTCCTCTTTCTTCTGCAAACTGATCTTCAGTGTAGCATTACAAACCCAACTCCCATGTCACTCACATCTACAGACATTTGCAACCTTTACTGCCTGTGTTTCACAACCAAAAAGCACTACACTTTTCACAAATGCAGCATATACTTCCCCTTTAGTATGGTGAGTCCCATTAATGTCAACAGGGGCAGGCTATGAAGATGTCTGCACAGGTGGTGTACAATGGAACTCTAATGCCATAATATAAACATTTACACTCAGGATTAGGCTTTATGGCAACCTGGCAGTTCTGCAATGCTCTTCCACTACGATCAATACAGTAAATAATTCTACAGTTACAAAAACTTGTCTATCCCACAAAAACAACCAAACATCACAGCTTTAAGCCGAGATACAAATCAATTCAAATTCTGATGTGAATCCGAACACAGTCACATAACAGAGTACCCATGTGATCTTACATTTCTTTTCAAGTTCAATATGAAAGGAAGAAAGAAGAGGAAGGGTGTCAAAAGAGTAAAGGAGTGGAAGTTGAAGGATGAGGAGATAAGACTACAATTTGAAGAGACTTGTAAGAGAAGAAATGAGAGACAGAGAGGCGACTGGAAACACTTCAGGGATAATATAACAGAGGCTGCGAGGGAAATCTGTGGAGAAACAACAGGTCACAGGAGAAAAGAAAGAGAGACGTGGTGGTGGTATGAGGAGGTGAAGCAGGTGATAAGTGAGAAGAAAAAAGCATTTAAAGTATGGCAGAGAACTAGAAGGGAAGATGACAGAAGAGAATATAATGAAAAGAAAAGACAGGCAAAGAGAGAAGTGGCTAGAGCAAAAAGGGTGGCCTGGGAAAGTTGGAGTAGAGATCTGGAGAGTGCATAAAGACAGACAAAAATGCTTAAAACTGCAAGACAGATGAAGAAGGAGAGGAAAGACATGGTGGGAGCTAAATTTGTAAAGGATGAAAATGGGGAAATAAAAACAGATGAGGCAGAAATATTGGAAAGGTGGAAGAGGTACTTTGAGGAACTGTTAAATGAAGAAAATAATTATGAGATAGAAGAGATGGGAAAAGTTGAAGGGCCAGTTGCAATGACAACAGAAGCTGAAGTGGAGTTAGTCTTAAAGGAAATGAAGTCCGGGAAAGCTCCAGGCCCAACAGGTATAACAGCTGATCTGAAAAAAATGCTGGAAGTACTGGTGTAAAAGAACTGACAAGGATTTTTAATAACATCTTAGTAGGAGGACAGCCACCTGAGGACTGGAGAGATAGCTGGACGACGCCAATTTATAAAGGCAAAGGAGATGCCCTTCTGTGTGGAAAGTACCGAGGAGTCAGACTGTTGGAGCATGGAATGAAGATATTCGTAAAGGTGCTGGAAGGAAGGCTGAAGCAGACAGTGAAGATAGATAACCGACAGTTTGGATTTTGCACAGGTAAATCCACAACAGATGTAATATTCATCATGAGACAGTTGCAGGAAAAGTTTCAACAGAGGAGGAAATGCTTGTACCATGTGTTTGTGGACTTGGAAAAAGCTTCTGATATAGTACCAAGGAGAGTTATAGAGTGGGCCTTGAGAAGACAGAATGTACCTGAGAGACTCATTGCAGCTGTCATGTCTCTCTATATTGATACAAGATCAAAAGTCACGACAATAGCAGGGACTTTTGGAATAGGAGTTGGGGTACATCAAGGGTCAGCACTCAGTCCACTGCTGTTTAACATAGTAATGGAGGAGGCAACACGGGAATGTAGGGGGGAAGGCCCATGGGAATTGCTGTATGCTGATGACCTAGTGCTAACAGCGGAGACTAAAGAAGAAGTAGTGGAAATGCTTAATAGATGGAAAAATGGAATGGAGAAGAGGGGAATGAAAATAAATATGGATAAGACAAAAGTACTGGTGACAGGCAAGAAACCAGTAGAAAGAATTCAGTCAGGAAAATGGCCATGTGGATGCTGTGGCAGAGAAGTAGGAGTGAACTCAGTGTTGTGCACGGAGTGTAATAAGTGGTGCCATAGAAGGTGTTCAGGTCTGCAGAATTTGAGAGGAGTGCAAAATTTCCGCTGCCCAGCCTGCATAAGAAGAGAGATGGAGGGAGATGAAGCAGAGGATGCGCTAGAGGTGAATGGGGGCACACTACAGGAAGTGCAGCAGTTCTGCTATCTAGGAGATAAATTGGACTGCGAAGCAGGGGTGGGGAGATCAGTCAGAACAAGAGTGGCGGCAGCATGGTTAAAGTAGAAGGAAATAGCTAGCCTACTGGTCAACAAACACATACCACTGAGATACAGAAGTAAAATATATGAGGCCTGCATTAGACCAATCTTGATATATGATGCTGAAACATGGGCTTTGACAGATAGACTGATGAATGTTCTGAGGAGTATTGATTGTAGAATGTTAAGATACATGGCGGGAGTGAGATGGGAGGACAGAGTTTTGAGTAAGGAGGTAGCCAGAAGATGCGGGGTGAAGGATCTCGATATCATCTCGAGGCAGAAGCGGCTTAGATGGTTTGGTCACGTGAGGAGGAGTGAGGAAGGGAGCTGTGTGAGAATAGCGGAGGAACTGGAAGTGGTGGGACGTCGACTGCCAGGACGACCTAAGAAGACCTGGAAAAGTGTTGTAATGCAAGATATGGAAAGACTGGGTATTGGAGAAGATTTAATCCAGGATAAGAAGCAGTGGAGAAAAGCCATCGCACGTCCAACCCCAGTTTGAATATGGGAACAGAAGGACGAAAAATGAAGATGATGATGATGCTGATGAGTCTGCATTACTTGTATACCGGTAATTAACGATGATAGTTATTCATTTTACACAACTTTGCAAATATCAAATACAGTACGTTGTTGTATCCCTTGAAACTAATAATGATACATACGTAGCTTAACAAGTGCATTCTTCTTGGTACCCTGCTCCACATATGCAAAGTTCATCTCCCATGTGCGAAGTCCCTCTTGTTCTCCACAATGCTTCTCCCCACACGTGAACTGGCCTTTACCCTCTACCACCTCTCGCTCCACACGCCATCGCATTCCAACCTGGCCACACAAAACACAGTAGGATGTACAGTAAAAACTCAAACTGACAGCCTCATAAACTCAATACCTTGCAGTTTAAAGTCTGGTAATACCACTGGATGCCCAGTGTTGATGAGTTATGCTAAACACTGTCTTCCCATATACTTTTCCATTTTTAAAGATTAAGGAACAGAAATCTGAAATAAAGCCATTACCTTAAAATATAATACATTTCACTTCTTTGTCTCTAATATTGCAACTATATGAAGTACTGTGATAATTCATAGAGATGAAGAAAGTTAAATGGGCTGATATCTGATATTCTTTCTAGAAAATAAGCAATACACATGGCCTACAGTACTACCTGCAATAGCCTGTATGGTCCTATAGCAGATTTTTTCTGTACATGAAAAAGTATCTCAACTTATTTCTAATGTCTTTTACCTATAAACTAAACTATAAGTCTCCAAATAACACTAACCTCGTGCAGTATAGCTATATGATACAGTACTGACTCCCACTGGCTGATGGCACTCATACAGTTTCCTCCAACTAGTGCAAAATGGTAACAATTCCTTAAAGAAATCACCAGGAAATAATTTCATTCATTCGGCACCCAAAGGCATAAAATATTAAATGGGGAGAAACAAGTTGCACGAAAGTGGCATGTGAAATATTCCATCATGAGTGATAATTTTAATTTTCCATTTTGGTAACTATCAGATGACAGGGTACTTCAAACCTATGAAGAAATTCCAATTTGGAAATTTGCATACCTTTACAGATTTTAAGCTCGTTTCAAAATAGCTTCACTGCAAATTTCTTCTAAGTTTGAGACAGTTCCTTGGACCCATGCAAAATATGATAAAATGACCATTAACTATTGTCCTTTATTATCACTTGTCCTTGACCTTATTCTCTTTGTAGCGTGAGAGGTCACAAATGCAGTACTCCTTGAAGAGCTTGTCATAGTAGCGGCGAGCCAGCTGCTTCTCCCATGTGTCCACACTTTCAGAAGTGTCCCACAGAAACTTGTGGTTCTCTCGCAGCACATCTATGTCACGTTTGTCCTTGGATCTGTTGAAGTAATAGTACCATGCATGCTACACTGCTTAGCAAAATAGATGTACAAGCTTAAACCCCATCACTGTGCTGACAGTTTTAGTCCTGGAGTTCCAGATGATTTTACTCAGCTACACTTTTCTAATGGGAAGGCTTAATTATACCCTTCCTTATCTTCTTCACTACTAGTGAGCTCTCTAAACTTGCATAAAAATTGTATGGTGGCTGCAAGATTATAAAAGATTAAAAACCATTGAGCTATTCAAGGTCAATCATTTGTAGACACCAGAATCACAGTATAATACTGCAAAGGTCCATAGTTAAATTCTGACTTTATACATAAAATAAAAGTAGGACTGTGCTTACGTGTCACGCTGCAACAAGGTAGTGCTGCCCGGGTGATAGAGAACATAGTGGTTAATAAGCATCTTGTGGCGTTCAAACGCTGTCAAGTTGGACATTTGGTAACGAAGCCGGCGGCCCTCCTCCTTACTTGCGGCATCCATAAGTTCATAACGGCTTGGCATACCTGGGGGAGGGGGGGGGGAATGTTAGGTCTTGTGACAACCATCACTGCTGAGGAATATGAATGAGATGGACAGTGAGATATGGTACTGTATTTTTAGCAGGTATGTCTGGGGGTCTACCTTATTGTTTTTGTTGCCCCAGGCTAATCTGGATGTGAAACCAATGATTTTAAGGCTGAAGCTGCCCTTCTCCAGAAGTCCACTATCCTCCTTAATGAGAGGGAAGGGGATACCGAGAAACATTTTTAAAACTGGGCAGTACTGCCATGTGAAGGTTTCCCTGTCCATCACTGGGGCCCTGACAGGGTTATCCCCTTCAACCAGAGGATGTCATTTCTGTTACAATCTGGCTATATCCACATGATTTCAACTACCAAAGGGAGAACATTCTTAACCGGGAAGTCATAACATTCATTATCCCTTCTATTAGCAGAATAACACTGGAAGTGGAAGCACTTATAAAGCCTTAAAATATACCACTTGCTTCAAAGGGTTTGAGAGTCTCCCTCAACCCCTGACTACAACAAATACTGCTTTTAAGATGAAAGTTCGTTAATCTACATTTTGGAACATCAAAGACTACACCACCCTAACACTCAAAGATCAAATGCACCTGGGCGCGAAGGTCGGCTTTTGTACGGCTGCTCATGGCGCTCCTTCTGCTGCCGTCGTAACCGTGCATCCTCCTCAAAGGCCGAGTCATATCCGGATGTAGCATTCTAAACGGGCAGATAATGGTATCTGTAATTCTCTGGATTGTATTCTATTGATATCACTAACAAAATCAAATAAATGACACTATGAACTATGATAGGCAGTTCATGTAAAACTCACTGTTCATGTAAAACTGTAAATTGACCAGACTGTAAAGGTAGCATAACTGCCACAAATGCTACAACTCAGTACAATCACATATAGCTAAACTGTCACAAAATCTATAGCCCAAACTGGTAAATTTTTACAAGTTGCCAATACACCCCCCCCCAGGAAGTGCGGTATATTTTTCTGGACCGAATCTAACCTAACCTGTTGCAGCGGAATGCTTACCTTAGAGGTAGGTTTCATACTATTCGTTTATGGTGGTAATATCCCTGAACCGCATACTGACAACCTGTAATACCCCCAAACTAACCTATGAACCCACGTACCCATGCAGAAAGGTCCACAGCCACCAGCTATTAATAGGCCTGCTGACTTCGTGGCACTAAATCACTAACACCACTTTCGCTGTAACCTTTAAGATAACTCACATCACGATCTACCTTACCTTTAATGCCATTTTATAAGCAGTATTGTACTGTACGTGGTCCAAATCACATCTCACAGCCAAGTCTCATGTCAAGTTGTTTGTTTATGTGTGTAGTTCAGAAATCTGCCGCTAGAGGGTTTGTTTATGTGTCCAATGAGAGAAAACTGTACATATTAGGGTAACTAAAATATTTCAAATAGCTGCCAACCCTTCAAGAGCAGGATTCCTCGTACTATTGGGGCTTTTACTGAATGACAAATAAAGAATATAAATAATGAAAGAAATGAAGGAAGTCTTTGGGTATCAGTCTTTTGTGTCTGATTCACAGGTGTGATATTCAAAGACCATATAGAGAAAAGCAAAAGAGGCGACAGGTCTTCTGTAGGCGCGTTAGTACTTCCAAGTGAACCCGTTTTAGCCAATGTTACCTTTCGATCAACCCTTTGTCTGTATCGCTTTTACACTGTCAGCTGGGGGCAAATAAGACATATTTATGATGCATAATGTCCGATTATTATCGAATAAATACTGGAAGAATTTAACTGGGCCGGGCTCGGGGCATTCCGTTTCGCATTGTCACCTGCAACATGTCGGACGGTAAGATACGGCTTGTCCTAAACGTAACCCTGCGAAACGGAGTGTTCTTGTTCCAGTTTTTTGCCTGAACTACTCGACTGAACAGTTTGCGTTCAAAGTTATCCCCCCTCTGGCTTCAGTGTGAACAAATACGGAAAAATACAAGCCACCTCTTACACGTCTCAGTTATTTGACATGGTGAACACTTTTCGTTTGGTTCTTAACAGTGACGCTGGGTTACGCTTGAGTTGCACAGGTTAACCTCTACACAGTCTTCTACGGCCAGACAGTCTAGTTAAAAAAAAAAAAATGCTTAGGGGTTTTCGTACGCTTAAAATATAAATTTCAAAAACCCGAAAGAAGGACATGAAATGATCGTGAAAGGAATATCACCCTCTGAAAAACGATGACATAGTCGATATTAACAAGAAAAAGGAACATTACAAGGAGAAAGGTGACTATAAAGATATCATCATCATAATCATCATCATGACCCCACTCACTTGCCAATGAGAGAGAGAGAGAGAGAGAGAGAGAGAGAGAGAGAGAGAGATCAGGACGGCAAGAATAGTCAAAGAACTTTAGCGTCTCGAGCATTTTAACGAACCCAACCTAATCAGCGGAATGTACAAGATTTAACATAAACGGAGCAAGCCTAAGTTCCCTGTAGGACTCTGTGTTTACTGGTGCTCGTCTGGTTCCCTAATCCCGTGTTTTTCCGCAGTTGAAGCATGTTCTTAAAGTTCGAGCAGATGCATTTTTTTTTCACAATATATTCCTTCGCCAAAAGAAGATAAAAACAAAAGAAAAAAGAATAGAAAAGTGTGGTTAACTCTTCAATCCAAATTTTCATTTTGGCTTTGCTACTCTAGACCGTTTTAATCGTCTTTGGGGAAACTTTTCGAACTGAAGAGGTTAGTTGTCATTCAGTTGCCTTCCATAAGCTGAATAAACTCGTCAGGTGGTAGCAGAAATAAATAAAGAAAACCACAGAACTAAAGTGATTAAACACACTAATTACTAGACAGAAAATTATATCCCTGTTGAGTGATATGAACCATTGTTATTTGGAAAGCCTAACACGATTGGCACCATATTCCGTTCATATTAACTAGGCGATTTTCGTCTTTTCGGAACTTATTTCTCGTAACTCAGTGGCAAAATAAGACAATACTACTATTCCACATAATTTTCATAAAACTTCTTCGTGACTAGCACCATTTTTTTTTAGTGTTAATCTCGTGTTATAGCAAAGCAGTGAAAATAATGAGACGTCAATTCTACGCTTAGTTAAAGTGAACAGAGTATGTGTGACCAGACATAAGGAAAAATACAAAATTCCAAAAGCCTTGGTGTTCTTAAATCGCTTGACTAAGTACGCTTTCCAGCACCAGGGAATTCGTATTATAAGTATGAAGTGTTTATTCAAGATACCCAAGCAAGGAATGAGTGTGAATGTGCATGGCTTTGTCAGCAGCCGTGAAGGAATGCATAAAGGTAAGAACAAACTATTTCTGTTGTAGCATTGAAACTTTATTTGTATATTACTAAATACGTAAATATTAAACGTGTCTGCGCGTAGTTTATTTAGCTTAACTAGGCAGTGCACCGACTTTCACCTGCGATTGGACAGCGCCTCGATCGCCACAGCTAGGCGTCAGAGTGTGGAGGTGTGGTTCCCGGGTGGACGCCGGAATTGGGTCTCTCCACCCAATTAAGAGGGGCACCGTAGTAGCCTCCACATCACCCCGTTATTTGGTTATATGGTTACTACCCGTCGTTGTAAATGGTTTCCTGGGTAAAACCATTAGGGTTGTCACTCCGTTTACAGCCACCTGCCTTGCAAGGGAAGTTGCTTTCCTGCAGTTGACGGGTCTGCTCGGGTAGAGAGACTGGGGCTACTCTACAACCTTAACTAGGAGATACGAGTATTTCTGCCTTTAACAGTTTATTTCTCGTGACTATGACACCAAAACAGAAGTACCGTATGACTCAACATCCTTTTAACAGAAGTTCCTCGTGACCAGCACCATGTCATAGTGTCATCTAGTGGTTAAGATCAATATTCAAGACGAAGAGATGGCAGTCTTATGTCTAGTTAATATGAACAGAGTATAGGCGGAGATGTTCGTCCTCTAGCAGCTTATTTCCGGTAATTCTAGAGTTAACCGTTACTCTCAGTCCTTCATTTATGCAACAGGTCAACTCTGAAACTGTCTCCCTCTCTCTTAATTCCTACTTCCTATGATCTCCAGTCTTTCAAAAGCAGTGTGTCCAGGCATCTCGAAATGAATTGATCTTGAATTTGGTTCTCTTTTGTATTTTTTGTTTTTGTTTTTTTGTTTTTAACTTGCGGGCTCAGCCTTTGGTTCCTTCTTCGCATAAAAAAATAGTCAGTCGCGGAATAAGAAAACACTAGGTACAGTTCTACATCCTTTTCATAGCACTTTTTCGTGACTAGCACTGT
>JAGKTI010006539.1:0-15983 GCA_018397915.1 Birgus latro
CTCCATCCTCTCCACATGCCCAAACCACCTTAACGTGTTTCTCCTAATGCTTCCCATCACGTCCTCAACCACACCACAACGCTCCTTCACTTCCTCATTTGTTAGTCTGTCTCTCCATGTGACTCCACATGCTCCTCTCAAATAACTCATTTCCACTGTTCTCACTCTTGACTTCTGTCCTTCCAACAGGGTCCAAGCTTCACTTCCATATGTCAGAGTTGGTATCACAATACTGTCATGTAACAACTTTTTCACTTCCATGCTCACCTCCCTGTTTCTTATCACTGCTTTCAATGAACCAGCAACCTTCCTTCCCTGCTGTACCCTTTCGAGCACTTCACCCTCCAGACTACCATCCTTACTCATCACACTGCCCAAGTACTTAAATTCACTCACATTCTCCATATCCTTCCCATCCAATCTCACTGTACACTCACTGGCTTCACTTCTCTCGAAGACAATCACTTTACTCTTCCCCACATTCACCTTTAGATTCCGTTTCTTACACACTCTCCCAAACTCATCTACCAAGCCTTGCAGCTCCCCTTCGTCTTCATTCAACAACACAGTATCATCTGCAAACAACAGTACAGGGAGTTTCCACACTTCCCTCTCTCTCTAGGGCCACTCCAACATCCACTGCCCGACCTTGTATCTCTTTTATAACCCCATCCATATACAGATTGAACAACCATGGAGACATGACACATCCTTGTTTCAATCCAACCTTCAAATGGAAAGATTCACTCAGTTTGCCATCCACACGCACTGCAGCCTTAGCACCCTCATACATACTCTTCACTGCTTTCAACAACTTCCCATCCACTCCATATATTCTTAATACCTTCCACAAACCTTGTCATCCACCCTGTCATATGCTTTCTCCAGATCCATGAAGGCTGCATACAACTTCTTGCCCTTCATCAGTAAAAATCTAATAAATTTATATGGTATCAAAATATCTATCGTTACAATATCTCATTTGCCTCTTATTTTTTTCTCAAATTCAACTATAAATACTGTAATTTATTGCATGACACAGTAAAATTTAAGCAAGGCTTGGACACAATAAGACTCATAATAAAAAAATAAAAAACAATTTTCTTACGTTACCATTTACACTCCCTTGGCTATCTCTGCACCCCTCACCTTACCTGGTGTTATCATCTTTCAGCACCTGACGATGGATTTTTCAGAGCAAATCCTTCAAAATAATTTCCCATTTTCTTCAGGGTTATCATCATGGAACAGTGAATCACTGTCCCAATTGTTTTCACTTAAAGAGCTGAATTGTGGATGGGAATCGGAGGTGTAGCCCGTACCGTGAGTGTGTACACGTGTGGTGTACTTAATTTTAAGCATTTTTTAAGTACACTTTATATACCTTAATTTTTACAATCTTGCAAACAAATATGATCTCTCTGTATATTTCACTTATCACTTGTCACCGTCGAGCAGTATATCAGGGACTTAGGGAAAATGACGTTGGAGGGAAATGATGTGGAGGAAAAACAGTGATGTCGCCAGCTTACCACGAACCGACGCACGAACACACACACACACACACACACACACACACACACACACACACACACACACAGTCTTAATATTAATGCAGACCCCTTTTCTAATTTTTGAGCATTTAGAAAGAACATTATGGGTATAACTTAATTATAAACACTTCAAGTACTGTACTGTATGTACTGTGTGTGTGCTGTGTGGGGTACTTAATTTTAAGAATTTTTCAAATACTGTAATGTACACTTTATACACCTTAATTTTTACAATCTTACAAACAAATATGATCATTCTGTCTGTATATTTCATTTATCATTCGTCACCGTTGAGCAGTATATCAGGGACTTAGGGAAAATGACGTTGGGGGGAAATGATGTGGAGGAAAAATAGTGACGCCGCCAGCTCACCACGAACTGAAGCAGGAACACACACACACACCGCTTGCCATGTTTAATGATTAAAGCTTGATGTCTTAATATTAATGCAGACCCTTTTCTAATTTTTTAGCATTTAGAAAGAACATTATGGGTATATGTTGATTATAAACACTTCAAATACTGTACTGTATGTACACTTAGAACAATAGCTATGCTGCCAGCCCACCGCCAACCAACGCACGAACACACAAACCGCGCCGACAATATGGCCACCCCACCGTGAGGTTAGGCTGTCCGGACCGCTTCTAGCTTTTTCGGAGTTTTTTTGATACAGTAAGACCTCACTATAACGGAGTCATTGGGGCCCAAGCCAGTCCGAAAAATGCGAAATTCTGATAAAAGCGACATCCGGACCTTCCCCTGCTAATCCAGACTTTTTCCGATATATCAGACTTCAGTCCGGATTGCATCGGTGGTTTTCACCACCATTGCAGTATTGTACTGTGTTATACCTTCACTATATTAATCAAATGGTATAATAATACTGTACTGTGCACTGAAAAACATGTCTTTTACTTGTCTTATTGTGGTGAACATAGCTGAAGTGGTCAGGCAGTCCGGACTGCTTTCTGGCTTGATCGGACTTTTTCCGATATACAGGAGTTTAGTCCGGTAGCTCCTCGAGTCCGATAAAAGCGAATTCCGGTCTATTGAAGTCTGTTATATCAAGGTTTTACTGTATATAAGAAATAATTCCGGTTGGCTTCCTTACTCCGAAAAAAGCGACTTCCGATGTATTGAAGTCCGTTGTAGTGAGGTCATACTGTATGCACTAACATGTGTGACTTGCTTATATTCTTTTGTTATTTAAGAAATCTTTTCCATATTACATGCTGACAGTTTTAATAAAATACAAGAGAATATTACCATAATATGTACTATTCACAGTAAATTTTTTAGAAAAAGTTCCATTTGCAGGTGTGTCTGTTCCTTATCATATGCTAAAAATGAGGGATGACTGTACAGACAGCAGTGGAATTTTGATAGATGTTTCGTCTGTATCTTAGTGTGAATTTAGAAAGCAAAAAAGAATTGTAAGTTTCACTGTACTGCATTTACCTATGTTTAGAGGTATGGTGGTAGGTGGGGGCGCTCAACATCCACTCACTCAGTGTAATGCTGCTCTCGGGTGACTGCCCTTTCCTCTATTCCTGCCTTCTTTCCATCCCCCCTCAACTGTCTTCCATCATTCTTTCCTCTTACTTCCATTTATGGGTGACTCTACACTGAGTGACAAGTCAAATGGTTTCCTGTACACCAGGAAACCAATTATCATGCTGGGTGGTAACCATATAACCAATTTATGGCACCTGGTGGTGTAGTGGGTAATTAGGATGCTCCAGTTGGATTAAGCCTTTGTAGGTTTATATCCAAGGGGTGGTTGGGGGTTATTGCTCACGTAATGCCATCCAGGGATGAGCAAGTCTGATCACATCTTAAATGTCAGGACTGACTTGTCTAGTCTGGGGCTTCTATGTTCCTCATGGAGCAACACAGGATTAATTGATTCATGTATGTATGGAGGTATGGTACATGTATCGTAAACTTTCAGAATTTTTTTCTTTCTTTCTTTCATTCTTTCTTTTTCTTTCTATGTATGAGAATATGGCCCATTCAGTTTGGCAGACTTTTACCAGTTCTTCTTTCTCTCTGGATCCTACCTCACCCTCTTCGCAGCAGGGAAGAGAGATTGAAGTGATGATGATGATGACTTTATATGTCTGCTTATGTTCACATAATTACTCAGGTTTGGAGATATGGTGCGTGGAATAGAGGAGCATCAGCATTGGCAGTGGCCCAGCAACCCCGCTTCACATCTGGCCTGTCCTCTCATCATCCCACTCTTCCGCCCACATGACCTCCACATGCAGGTCAATCTTACAAACTGGCTTGAAATAGCACTTAGAACAGGTATGTGTACCATGATTAAACCTTTCAGTCTGATTGTGTACTTTATGGTAATGTGTATTCTGGCATGTGTCAGATGCCTTTCATCTTTCAGTCCCCTGGGTTCTTGACCAGATGAGACTGGGGTCACAACAACAATAACTGCCAAGGAAAAGTCCCCAAGTAGTGTAGAAGTTAATGAAGGTTATATCTAACCCCCTCAACTAAAAAAGCTGTTTCCAAAGCTGATTAAAACAAGAAGTGGTGCCAAGGCACGGCAAACCTGTCCCCTGCAGTCATTTTAGTGCTGACGTATAAACACAACAGGATATCTAGTCAAAGGTCTATCTATCTATCTATTGCCAGACGCCTCAATCCCGAACGGGGTGGCCACAAACAAATCGCCTCCATGTCACTCTGTCCCCTGCCATTTCACTACCACGCTCCCAACTCACACCCCCCTCTCTCATATACCTCTCCACTCCATCCCTCCATCTCATCCTCGGCCTCCCCCTCCCTCTCGCCCCCTCCACCTCACTCACATACACTCTCCTCGTCAATCTTTCACTCTCCATCCTCTCCACATGCCCAAACCACCTTGATGTGTTTCTCCTAACGCTTCCCATCACGTCCTCAACCACACCACAACGCTCCTTCACTTCCTCAATTGTTAGTCTGTCTCTCCATGTGACTCCACATGCTCCTCTCAAATAACTCATTTCCACTGTTCTCACTCTTGACTTCTGTCCTTCCAACAGGGTCCAAGCTTCACTTCCATATGTCAGAGTTGGTATCACAGTACTGTCATGTAACAACTTTTTCACTTCCATGCTCACCTCCCTGTTTCTTATCACCGCTTTCAACGAACCAGCAACCTTCCTTCCCTGCTGTATGCTTTCGAGCACTTCACCCTCCAGACTACCATCCTTACTCATCACACTGCCCAAGTACTTAAATTGACTCACATTCTCCATATCCTTCCCATCCAATCTCATTGTACCCTCACTGGCTTCACTTCTCTCGAAGACCATCACTTTACTCTTCCCCACATTCACCTTTAGATTCCGTTTCTTACACACTCTCCCAAACTCATCTACCAAGCCTTGCAGCTCCCCTTCATCGTCATTCAACAACACAGTATCATCTGCAAACAACAGTACAGGGAGTTTCCACACACTGCCCTCTCTCACTAGGGCCACTCCAACATCCACTGCCCGACCTTGTATCTCTTTTATAACCCCATCCATATACAGATTGAACAACCATGGAGACATGACACATCCTTGTTTCAATCCAACCTTCAAATGGAAAGATTCACTCAGTTTGCCATCCACACGCACTGCAGCCTTAGCACCCTCATACATACTCTTCACTGCCTTCAACAACTTCCCATCCACTCCATATATTCTTAATACCTTCCACAAACCTTGTCTATCCACCCTGTCATATGCTTTCTCCAGATCCATGAAGGCTGCATACAACTTCTTGCCCTTCTCTAGAAACTTTTCCACTAAGGATCTAAGAATGAATATCTGGTCTACACAACCTCTTCCCTTCCTAAAACCTCCTTGTTCTTCTCCAACTAATTCCTCTGTAATTTCCCTAACTCTGTCAATAAGTATCCTACCATATATTTTTCCTATTACACTGAGAAGGCAAATGCCCCTATGATTACCACACACTGCTTTTTCCCCTTTTCCTTTGTACAGAGGAATAATTATACCTGACTTCAATCCTCCGGGACTCTACCCTCCTCCCAAGCCAATCTGCACACCTTCCATATCCATTCTATTACTATCTCTTCCCCCATGCTTCAGCATTTCACCACACACTCCATCAATTCCTGGGGCTTTCCCCATTTTAACTTTCTTCATTGCTTCCACCACTTCCATCCTGGTGATTTCTTCCTCTCTTCTCACAACCCTCCTTCTCCCTGCCATTCCCCAGCCACTTATACTTGCATTACTTTCATTCTCTATGTTCAACAGTTCATTAAAGTGTTCTCTCCATCTGTTTACTTTTTCTCCCTTCTCCACTAGTAATCTACCATTTTTATCTTTCACACCCCCACTGACTTCGTTGGCACCCCGTCTAGCTCTCTTTACCTCCTTCCAGAACATTTTCTTACATTCCCTCCACTTTGCTCTCAAATTCCTTCCAAACTCCTCATCCACTCTCTTCTTACTCTCTCCTACTAATCTTTTCACCTCTCTCCTCCTCACTACATATAACTCTCTCGTCCGTCTCTCAGCTTCTTCGTCGCCCCTATTCCTCATCCACTCTATTATATCCTTTCTTCTTTTGTGCCACAGCCTCTCTCACCTCTTCAGTCCACCATGCTGTTCCCTGAACCCCCTTTCGTCTTCTCTTCACCCCACACACCACCTCACATGCTGCACAGATTTCTTCTGTGAATACCTTGCACACACCCTCCACGTCCCCCATCTGCTCCAATCTATATTTACCCAATCGCTCCTCCACTTCCCTTCTATATTCAGCCTTTGTTCCATCCTCTTGTAACTTTTCTACCCTCCTTGTAACACGTACTTCCTCCTGTCTTTCCCTTCTTCTCTTCCTCCATCTTGTTTGGACTCTGATTCTGGCCACCACCAAGTAGTGGTCAGAAAGTCCACTCCCCCAACCTCTATATACTCTTGCATCCATTATACATCTTCTCATCCTTTCATCCACACACACATAGTCAATCATTGCCTTCCGTTCATTCATTCCCCGGTCCTCTCTTCTCACCACTCGCCATGTATACCTAAGGATCATTTTGTGCCTGAAGAGGGTATTAACTACCACCAACCCCCTCCTAGCACAAATGTCCACTAAAGCACTGCCATTCTCATCCATCTCTGCAGGCACACCCCACTCACCAACCACTCCATCCACCTTCTCATTCCCCACTTTTCCATTCATATCTCCAATCAGAAACACTCTCTCATTCCTTTCAAACTTTTCCAAGCAGGCTTCCACATTTGTCCAAAACTCTTCTCTCACTCTACTTACAGGATCTTGCGTTGGCGCATACACACACACAATTGCCCACATTTGTAGTCCAACTTTCACTCTTACCATACAATCCTTGACCCAACTGATCCATACTCTCTTACATTCTCCTTCCACCTGTTGCTCACAACAATACACACTCCCTCTTTCGCCCTCTCATTCTCACCCACTCCTGCGCATATACCCCACCCATATTCCCATTCTCTCACGCTCTCACCTCGCCATTTAGTTTCAGTTATTCCACATATATCCACTTTCGCACTCAAAGGTGTCACGTATAAAATTTGGAGCAAATTGGATGAAAATTGATGATTTTATGCTTATTTGACATTTTGGGCCTGACCTACCAGACATTAACCCCCCTACTGCTAACCATGGGGGTGACCCCCCTGATGTGATGAGGCATGGTATAGGAGGCAGATTTGAAAGATACACATTTTGGTTTTGGTTTCATGGCCATGATGAATTTGAAAGGACTTATGGAATAAAACAAATCCTCCCCCCCCCCTACAGCCTGGGCTTTCACCCAGTTTGGCCCAACGTTTAATCAGGTGATCAGAAGGTCATAGCCCATCATCCCTGTAATTTTAGTCAAAATTGCACCAGTAGTTTTCATGTAAAGTTGTTAACAGATGGACAGGCAGACAGACAAACAAACAAATAAACAGACAAACCGCGTGAAAATAATATCTGTCCCTGAGCCCCTCCGGGGCAGGGACTGTTAATTATCTGAAGTTGGCAGAGCTGGATGAAGTAGTAGGAGAAATGCCCAGGAGTTGTAAAGTGTTTGCAATGGGCAACATGAATGGGAGAGTAGGCACTGGTCCTGTGGATGATGTAATGGGTAATAACGGAATGCCAGGAGAGAATGATACTGAAGAACATGTGTCTGGAAAGGAGGCTGTGCATTTGTAATTCTTATTTTAAACACAAAGATGCATGTAAATTTATGTGGTTAGAGGGAATGGCAATCATGTTGAAAGGAGCCTGATTGATTATATGCTCATGGAGAAATCGATGTTGGGTAGTGTTTCTGATACGAGGGCAGTGAGAGGATGATCTGGAGGTTTGTCAGATCATACGACTGTGGTATGCAAGATAAAGCTGAGAGGAGTGAGGCAGACCAAGAGAGAGAGGAGCAGTCAAGGAGAGAGACTGAAAGTCGAGAAGCTGAGGATCAAAGAAACGGCAGATGAATACAGAGCCAAAGTAGGGGAGGAGCTAGAATCAGTGAATGGGAATGAGATGGATGTGGACAGCTTGTGGGATACATATAGAGATTGCTTACTTAGGAATGCTGAAGTGGTGTCTGGTTTGGCAAGAGTAACAACAAAGAAGAAAGGTATGGCATGGTGGGATGAAGAGGTTAAGAGAGCAGTGGAAGAAAAGAGGAAGAAGTTGCTAGAGTGGATACAGGGCAGGGGTTCAGTTGAAATGAGAACTGAATATATTGAGAGCAAGAGGCACATAAAGAGACTAGAGAAGAGGAAAAAGGAGGAGGTAAATGATGATCTTGGAAAAAAATGAATACAAATTACTTAGAAAATAGGAAGTTATTCTGGAAAGAGGTGTGGAAATGTAGAAGTGACAATGGAAGAAAGTGTGAAGGATGTAAGTGGTAGATTATTAACCCATGGTGTGCTGCTCTCAGGTGTCTGCCCTTTCCTCTCCTCCATCCCTCTTTCCTTCCATCCTCTTCTGTCTTTCCTTCATTCTTTCCTCTTCCTTCTGCCTCCGGGTGACTTTACACTCCCTCTTATGTCTTTCTTTCTTTCCTCTCCCTTCTGCCTGTGGGTGACTTTACACTGAGTGACAAGCCAAATGGTTTCCTGTTCACCAGGAAACCATTTAGTACACTTGGTGGTAACCATATAACCAGATTATGGCACCTGGTGGTTTAGTGGGTAATTACGGTGCTCCAATCGGATTGAACCGGTGAAGGTTTATATCCAAGGGGTTGTTGGGGTTTATTGCTCACATAATGCCACTCAGGGATGAGTGAGACTGGTCACTTTCATCTTAAATGCCAGGACCAACTTGCCTAGCCCCAGGCTCCTACACTCCTCATGAGGCAATGTAGGATTGGATGATGGATGGATGGTTGAAGTAATGACCAGATGGAAAGAATGTTTTGAAAGGCTGGTGAATGGGAATGGAGAGTGCAGAGCGACTGTTAACATGATTGGTTTGGGGGGTGTACAGAGAAGGAATGCAGTGCCCGGAAACGAGACACTCACAGAGGTGAAGAACGCCGTGAAGCAGCTGAAAATTGAGAAAGCAGCTGGGGATGATGTGATGTATGCAGAGATGATTAAGTATAGTGAGGAGAGTGCAATGAAGTCCTTGTTGGAGATATGTAAGAAGGCATGGATGATTGAAACTGTGCCAGTAGAGTGGAAAAAGGCAGTGATTGTACCTGTGTACAAAAATAAAGGTGAGCAAAGTGAGTGCAAGAATTATCATGGCATAAGTTTATTGAGTGTTGTAGGAAAGGTATATGGAAGAAGATCATAGAGAAAGTAAGAGAGATATAAGAAGTCCTAGTGAGTTATGAACAGGGTGGCTTTGGGAGTGGCAGAGGATGTGTGGATCAAACATTTGCAGTGAGACATATAGTGGAGAAGGTGTGTGAGAAGGACAATAAGGTGTTTGTGGCATTTATGGATCAGGGAAAAGCATACAGCAAAGTAGACGGAAGAATTATGGAAGGTTTTGCTCATACGTTGTGTAGATGGTAAGCTAATAGGTGTACGTCAGAGATTTTTTGATGGTAGTGAGGCATGTGTAAGGGTAAATGGCCATCTAAGTGAAGGTTTCATGGGATAAGGTTGCATGATGTCCTCATGGTTTTTCAATACATACAGTAGGTGCGGAAAGTGTTGACGCCATCTTAAAAAAAGAAAACATTCTTGTGGTTAGCAAGGAGAAACAAATAAATTAACACTCACCATTGAATTTAGTATTTACTGGCATTCCCCTTCACCTTTATTATCTTCTTAAGGCGTCTAGGGAGACTGATGGCGTAGTTTTGCAAAACAGACGGACTAAAACTGCTCCATAGCTGCAGCCTCAGGTTTAGGCAAAGATAATGTGTCCATACTACGCAGCTGCCGCTTCATGTGCGCCCATAAATTCTCAATGGGATTGATATCTGGGCTGTTTCCGGGCCAATCTCGAATAAAGGGAACCTCACAGTCTGTTAGCCACTGTTTCACTGACTTTGCAACATGTACAGGGGCAGAATCTTGCATAAATACTCTTGCCTTGGTTTTATCAAAAGAGTCACTTAAAACATCACATAAGAGCTCCAAATAATTGTTCTGGTTCACTTTTTCATTTGCAGGTAGAATTACCAACCTACCAACACCATAATATGTAAAGCAGCCCCAAGCCATGAGTGAGGCTGGGTATTTAACAAACTTGGAAGTGTACTTAGGATCCAGGGGGTCACTGCCTGGTTTGCAGTACACTCATGATGAAGGGGTACCAGTGACAGTAAATGTTGACTCATCACTCCAAAGCACAGTTTTCCATTGCTTCTCACTCCAGGCAAGATATTTCTTACAAAAATTTACTCTCTTTTTCTTCTGAAGTGCAGTTAGCAGTGGTTTTTTATGAGCACAAAAACTCCTGTAGCCCAGATCTTCATGCAACAGCTGCTGCACACTTCTGACAGACACATCTGCCAGCAACTGTGGGTTCTTTTCTTTTAAATCCCGTGCTGTTAGCCTTGGATCCTTGCTAACTTGCCTTGAGATCAGCTGACGGGTCCTGAAGGTTGTCTTACGAGGTCTCCCAGGCTTGGGAAGTGGAGTGGGAGGAATGGCCTCCCCACTGTCCTTGAACTGCTTCACCAGTCTCTGCACTGTCCTCAGTCTAACACCATCTGATTTGCAATAAATGGGAGTTTGTGGCCAGCTTTGTATAAAGTAATCACATTCACACGTTTGTCCTTGCTTGTGGTTACTTTAGGCATGATGAGAATGTGGTAGGTAACCAAATAACTGTGTTATTTGAGTCAAAACATGCCCTCGTGGTGCATCACACACAGAGACAATCCTCCTCCTGTGGCTGCCCAAACATTATTGAGCCTGCTCCTGTGGTGCCAAACCTATCAATCAGGGTTGCCAGCTCCCGTTGAAAAAGCGTCAGCTCATTTCGCATCACGGGAGGGTAGTATTGACCCTACTTCACTTAACGCGAAGAAGAATGACGTCGGCAAAAAAACGTCAATACTTTCCGCGCTTACTGTACAGGCGAACCCCGGTGTAACAGTGCAATTGGTTAAGTAAAAACCCATCACTAGACGGGCTTTTGTATCACGGGGTAGATTTAACACGTAAAGTATTGGGATGCATTTTTTTAGCCTTGTGTTTCCCCCCCAACCAAGTCCTGAACCCACCCAAATAAGTCCAAAAGAAAAGTTTAAAGTCAGTCTAAATGGCCTAACAGTTGTAAAAGAAGCTAACTTAAGCCTAAAACCAGTACCTGTCTCATATGTACCCAGTCAAGGTCACTGGAGAATGTGATCTCCAACTTGTATTCAGTATCTGTAGAGAAGAAGCAACAGCATTGTATACACTCCCACCATCAGAGGTTTCTGGGACGATTAAATAAACATTTGTTTTGCATGATAATAGTGTATGAATGACACAGTCCAAGGTGTGAATTGTTGTGTTGTAGAATCGTTGATTCGTTTACGGGGAATGCGATTGATGATGCGATCGGGATAGCCTTTTCAGCGGCCCCTCTTTATATCGTTTTAGTTACTGTTCTGGTTGCTGAGCTTCTTTATTTTCTTCGCTCTTGTTTTCCAACATTTATTTAGAAATTCCTTTGTGTTTTCAAAACATTTTCCCTTGAACATCCCAAATATAAACACATGAACGAAAACGAAAACGATTTACCAGTGTCACAATTTTCACCAGTGCATTAAATATTTACTCTTCAAGGATTTCACAATTATAAATATTTATTTAAAATTATTATTATGTATTCCATGATAGGTTAGATGAACTGTTCAGTACGAAATATTCTTTGTTGAGTCACCTAGTCATCCACACTGTTTTGCACCTCGTCTGATGGGCGAGATTCTGTTCCCCAAATGACAGTGTACACTCTACCTGTGACTAAAACACATTTATATAAATCTAAAAATGCTTTTAAATCAACCTAAACACAAAATTTAAGTCTTAAATTTGATCAGAATTGGTAAAAACAAAATAAAAACCTATTACAAAACTGGGGGTAGGCCTACAGTAGGCAGGGTAGGGTGGTATATCTACCTCCATCACTGTTCCGGGGTATCACATCTAGGGGTATCGTAATTTGGGATTTGCCTGTGTATGGATGGGGTGATGAGAGAATTAAAAATACGAGTAATGGAGAGGATGGCATTGGAAATGAATGGTGATGGATGGAATATCTCAAATTTGTTGGATGCTGATGATGCAGTGCTCCTTGCAAATACTGGACAAGAGCTTGGTAGACCAGTGCAGAGTTTTGTAGATATCTGTGAGTGTCGTGCCTTGAGAGTAAATGTAGAAAAGCATTAAGTGATGGTTATTGAGAGAGAAGGTGACTCCCAGTGTGATGTTACAGTGAATGAAGAATGACTGAATTGGAGAGAGAGTTCAAATACCTGGGTACAGTGATAGAAGAGAGAGGAAAATATGCAAAAGAAGTGGAAAGTATAGTGACACAAGGAAGGAAGGTAGCTGGTGCTATGAAGGCCTTGTTAAGAAACAGAGGCTTGAATGTTGCAGCTGCACAGGACATACATGAAGGAGTGTTATTGCCAACTTTAACATATGCATGGCATGAAAATGAAAAGTCATGAGTAAGAGCAGTGGAGATGGGACTGCTGAGGAATGTATGTGGAGTACAGAGAGTGGATAGGATATGGAATAATGTGGTATGTGAAGGATGGGGAGTGAGAAAGTCTGTGGACACCAGAATCAAAGAGAGTGTACTGAAATGGTATGGTCATGTGCAGAGAATTGATGACAATAGAGTGATGAAAAATGTATATCTGAGTGAATTTGAAGGAGGAATGAGGTGAGGTAGACCAAGAAGAAGGTGGAAGGATATGGTGGATGAGTGTGTGAGGAAGAGAGGTATGGAAGTTGGAGAGGCTAGGGGACTGACAAGAGATCGATCCGGCTGGATGAATGTTGTGAGAAGTGCATGATCAGGGTTTTGGCACTCATTTTTAATGTAACAGCATTTGGATTGCCTCTGTCAGATAGGTACTGTATATTGTATGTGAAGCTACAGAATGTGGTGAAATTCGTTTTGGCCTGTCTGATGGAGCCAGGCTTTCGAGGGCTTGAATGATGAGAGAATGGAAGTGTGTCCCATTGAGTTGGGCCAACATTGGCTGTCTGGACGTTGCTACTCCTCACCCTGCCCTAGGGTGGGAAAGGAGGTCCGGATGATGATGATGATGATGAGCAAAAACAAAATAAATACATTTTTGAAGGGGCTAATAGACTGTCAGGGATGGTGTTTAAAGTACAGTAAAACCTCAATATAACGGACTTCAGTAGACCGGAATTCGCTTTTATCGGACTCGAGGAGCTACCGGACTAAACTCCTGTATATCGGAAAAAGTCCAATAAAGCCAGAAAGCAGTCCGGACTGCCTGACCACTTCAGCTATGTTCACCACAATCAGACAAGTAAAAGACATGTTTTTCAGTGCACAGTACAGTATTATTATACCATTTGATTAATGTAGTGAAGGTATAACACAGTACAATACTGCAGTGGTGGTGAAAACCACTGATACAATCCGGACTAATGTCTGATATATCGGAAAAAGTCCAGATTAGCAGGGGTAAGTCTGGATGTCACTTTTATCGGAAATTCGCATTTTTCGGACTGGCTTGGGCCCCAATTAGTCCGTTATAGTGAGGTCTTACTGTACTAAACTTTGCCTGGTTGCGGAGCTGAGCAGAATGATACATAAGAAGTTTAATATAGACATGACATTCCATCTTGTGCAGTGTTTGTGATAAATGGGTGACAAGAGATGTAGTGGTATTAGAGGTAGACTGCGAGATAATGCTGATTTTATGTGTGCGGCGTGTCGGGGGGAGCAGATGGAGATTGTTAGGTGTGAAAGGATTGAACTTGCTGGTGAGTCTCTTGAGTGTGTGGAAGAGTTTTGTTATTTGGGAGACATGTTTTGGGGCTGGAGCTAGTTCGGTTGCTAGGGTGAGAAGTGGTTGGAAGAAGTTCAGGGAGCTGTTGCCTCTCCTGACATTGAGAGGACCCTCTTGCATGCTAAGGGGTCTTTGTATGCAGCATGTGTTAGGAGTGTGATGCTGTATGGTAGTGAGACCTGGGCAGTAAAGGAAGAGGATATTCGCAGGCTTAAACATTCAGAAATGACAATGATAGGTGGATGTGCAGTGCATCCCTGCATGCAGGGCCTGGGGGGGCTGGGTTTACGATGGAAGAGTTGAGAGGTAGGATGGGACTGGAGTGTATTTGTGTTGTGATGAGGAGAGGTAGGCTGAGGTGGTTTGGACATGTGGAGAAGATGGGGGATGATAATTGGGTGCAGAGGGTGAGAAGTGTTAATATTGGGGGAGGGGTAGACCGAGAAAGACATGGGACGAGGTCATTAAGTGTGACCTCATGGTTAAGGGACTGAACTGGGAGGCTGCCAATGATTGAGCAGCATGGAGAGCCACCATTAGGTGACCAAGGCTGAGGCATGCAAGCATGTTGGAGCCTTCAAAAACTAAACGAAATGAAACAGTGACATTGTCATTCATATCGAAGTCATTCTCTTCCATCTTATAAAGCTGAATATGATTCATAAGATATAGGTACATAGGACATATCTTCAGAATCCTGGGACATTATTTAATAAACAGAAAGGTTAATAAGAGTAAAGGGAACTCCCACTCCCTTATTGCCCCCTTTGGAGCATAGTGAGTCCAAGGCTGGTTACTGTTGTCTGGAACTTTCAGGGTAAGAGACTGATTAAACCCCCTGGTAGCATTGTATCATTCATCATTCAATCCTACGTTACCCCATGAGGAGCATAGGACCCCGGGGCTAGGCAAGTTGGTACTGACATTGAAGATGAGAATGACCAGCTTCATTCATCCATTCATCCCTGAGTGACATTACGTGAGCAGTAAACCCCAACCATCCCTTGGATATAAACCTTCATGGGCTCAATCTTACTGGACTGCCGCAATTGCCCACTAAACCACCAGGTGCCAAAATCTGATTATATGGTTACCACCCAGCATAGTATATAGTTTTCTGGTGTACAGGAAACCATAAGGCTGTCACTCAGTGTAGTCACCCACAGGCAGAAGGAAGAGGAAAGAATGAAGGAAAGAAAGACAGAAGAGGGAGTGTAAAGTCACCTGTAGGCAGAAGGATGAGGAAAGAATGAAGGAAAGGAAGACAGAAGAGGATGGAAGGAAAGAAGGATGAAGGAGAGGAAAGGGCAGACACCTGAGAGCAGCACTACATTGAGTGAGTGGATGGTGAGTGCCCCCACCTACCACAAAGTATTTCACATGGCAGAAAAACTTCCAGTCACCTCTAGAACTTGAACTGTAATATATAAATCACAGCTTGTTTCAACCCAAGAGCTCTGCCTACCATGCCACTAGGCATAGTCCTGTTACATAAAATCAAATATTCTTATTTCAGCTTTAAATATATTGAACCATATATAGTGGTCAATTTCATTACAAAAGGAAAAACATATATAGTACTCCCCCACCTAACGATGGGTTAAGTTCCTGGAAAACCGTTCATTACGAGAATTTTTGTTGAACGAGCCCATTATAACATGGGTTCATTTGGGTTTTGTTCCAGACTTCCGATTTTTCCCCCCATCCAATAGTATTCATCCTTCTTTGCTCATTATGAATAAATGTTTGTGTATCTTATGACTCCATAACCAATATTCTGCAGCTATTGTACATACAGTACATCTACATTCTACAAATACATACAGTATGGCATGCAAGTGGAGAATAAAATATTTATGGCATGCAAGTGGAGAATAAAATATTTATGCCATGCAAGTGGAGAATAAAACATTTATGTATGGCCACACAAACTTTTTTACTTGCCTTAAGTTTACATTAACAGT
>JAGKTI010006540.1:0-18983 GCA_018397915.1 Birgus latro
ATATATGCCGTCCCTAACCAATCAGTTGTATTGACGTAGAGCAGAATTACCTGTGACTTTGCTGTAGCCATCGTCTATAGGGTCAGACTGTTTCATGCGAAGTATGCAACAATAGCTTTTTTTATTCCATGTACAGTACAGTGGTGATTATAGGCTACAGTATGGATTAGTTGGATGGATGGAAGTACGATGCTGATAGAGGTTAACAGAGAGACAGGTGGATATAGACAGATAGGTAACTGGATCTCCACCTCATCTGTCAGGACCAGAGGCGGCTGCAGGAACTGACGGCTCGTGACGAGAATAACAGGGAGACCATCACGCGACTCAATGCTAAGATCATGGAAATGACGGACCGACTCAAGCAGTACGAGAAGGCCGTCTATGGTTACAAGGTCAGTGTGCCCATTGTTATTATTATTATTAATGAATACTAGGCTCAAGTTCATGCGGTCTTCACTACGATGATGCCATTTATTTTTATTCATATTCAAAGTCGTTATTTAGGACCGTAGGAACAACACACACAAAATAACCTCAGCTCACCTAACCCATTCGGTCTGTTGACGTACCCTTTCATTGCATTCTTACTATCTTCAAACGACTATCAAGCACAAGGAAGACATTTTATAGTGAAGCGATGAATCATTACTATACAGTATTAATTTCTCAAATTCGAGAAAAGGCTCGTAAGGTAAACAAAATCGTCTTGTAGTATTAACCCTTTCGCGCATGGTAAGCTTTATTAAGTTTCATGGCTCACGATTTTACTCCTCCACGCGCTCCGCTGGCAGCGCGCGGTACGCAAATTACATGTATTCTCGCCTCATTTTTGCCACCCAAATCTCAAAATGTTGCCCTGAAACTTACATTATCTTATTCGCCGATGTTTGTTCTAGCTGATAAGCCAAAAGAAAAACCAGAAAAATACGAATAAAAGTACACAAGGCCGCCATGAATAAACATTTTGGAACGTTGATCTCACTTCCCAACATCGTCGTTCGAGTGTTTTCCATCATACAGAAAAATGTTATTATAAGTTTTGATAGAGAATTTCATTGGCTTTCTAATGAGGTATGTCCGGTTGTGATGTGATTTGTAGTTTTTGAGAAAATAGCCAAAAACTAAAAGCCATTTTTGGAAAAAAAAATTGATTTTTGTTCAGGGAGGTATACTGCAGAAGTTTTCTTGCACACCTTATGTTTTTATTACATAATCTTATGTAGAATTTCATAAGCTTTCTCCTGATACATTTTTGTTTTGATACGCCTCATAGTTTCCGAGTAAATCGCAAAAAAATACAGGGTACTCGCGTTCGCTGTGCACTTTCGTCATGCGTGCACAATAACCGCCTACGTAACCACAACTTTTCATGAGAGAAATTACATAGTTATGTCCTGTACATATGTAGAATTCACTGATCTTTATCATGGTTCTTACAGGAAATCGATACGTTCAATAATTTTGGAGTAAATGGACGACAAAAATAGAACACTCTTCCGCGCCCGCAAGCGAGATAAAAACGCTCAATTTCCCTGCCTCACGAATACTTACATATTTTCGCTCGTTACGTTTTATTATTATTATTATTATTTGCTCAAATTATACACGTGAAATATCATAAGCTCTTTGATAGTGCTCTCAGTAACTCGACATTTCCACTAGCCTTTTTGCTAGGTACTGATACTAAAACTGAACTTTCTTCCATCTCATAAGTGTACTGTATATGTAAAAAAAAAAAAATACTTATTTGTGAAAAAATATAGAAATGTAGAAACAGGTCAATGTACAAATCAACAAAATATGGATAACTCACTTGCTCCAGAGGTGTTGAGCTGCTGACAGGAACTTGAAGGAACTGAAGATGAGTTAGGTAGTGTGTGTGTGTGTGTGTGTGTGTGTGTGTGTGTGTGTGTGTGTGTGTGTGTGTGTGTGTGTGTGTGTGTGTGTGTGTGTGTGTGTGTGGCGTATTCTCTGTTCCTTGCACCACGTTTTCCTAACACATGCGATGCACACAATAGATTTCTCCACGAACATTCGCTGCATGACATACGTATATAATGTCATATGTGTCACTGTGTGGCGTATTTTCTTGTCTCTGATCATTACGTAACTTTCCGCTGTCAGTCAATGCACGCAATATTTCTTGGTGAACACTCGCTGCCCTATTTTATACATATATTTCACACTGAACCATACACAATATAAAACACTATCACATGATTCCATCCCAGCCTCTTCTGTTATTCCATTCCCTACTGTATGGCGTAAGAGACCGCCTGTTCCCTTAGCAACTAATCCATATGTCTGTGTTATCTCTATGGCATAACATAATGCCTGCTATAGTAGGTCAGTTGTTTCACTAATCCAGGCACTATATGTTTCACAGATATAAGTAATGGCTTCACTATAAGGGTAAAACACGTCATTTTACGGCAGGGTGAGTGGAAACCCTGCTATAACAAACCAGACTCTGCCTCTAGGCCTAACAGCTGACAATGGGCCCCATTGCTTTACAAACAATATATCTATGTTCAATAGACACAATCACTTCACAGTATCGTCAAAAAACACTGTACAATCACAATATTTCAATAATGCCTTCAGCCTCGGGTGGGAGGGGGAAAATGGCGGATTTAAAGGGACAACACAACACAGCACGACCCTGCTGTCTGGCTGCTAGTGGAGCACTAAGATTCTATCACTACGTACAGGCACATATGAGTCATTGCAGTGTTGCCAAGGTCTTACCTTGGGAGAGACGCTTGGCTGCTAGAACGCTACAAAATTTGATGCAAATCGACTGAAAACTTATTTTTTGGTTATTCTTTTTTCGCGTTTTCACATGATTTGAGGTCCTGTGCTTTGGCACACCACACCACATGTAACGCAAATCGCGGTACCATGCGCGAAAGGGTTAAGAACAAAACTAAAAATACGTCAACATACTGAGAAAAAAAAAGTCAACATGCAGAAAAAGATGATAGACTGCAGGGTGGTTCACTTATAACACTCCACCTGTCCACCAGACACCTGCCTGGTCTTATGTGTTATAGGGATGGTTCGACCTGCTGGTGAGTGCGTAGGTGAGGTAATAAGAAAGACATTGATAACGTTGAGCCGTCCCCACAACACTCAAGAAATTGCCCATGCTAATTTGGAAATTGAAAGTTTCCTATCTGCAGTCCACCATTCTCCTCTCGGGGGAGAGAAAGGAAGTTGGCGGACTTTTGTGTAACCGGGTAACAGAGCCGCCCAGTTACATCAGTGCCACCATGTGAAGGCGTCCCTCTTCAGCAGCTCACTTACAGGGATAATGCATTTTGTAGTGACCACCACCAGCATCCACTACAACAGTCTCCCCTGCAACCACTTCCCTTGGCAGTCCCAGAGACAACATACTCACGCTCTGGACAACAACGCCACAGGAGATCTGGCCGGTGTGCCCTTCTTGCCCACAATAGCAGAGGGAGTGACTCCGCAGCCATGCCGGGGAAGTCAGACCAGGGTGAGCATCAACATCAGTTCACCGGCACCTGATCCAGCTAGCTCACCAGCACCATCTCCATTGCTTCAGCTCCAGTCTCCCCAGCAGGACCAGCCCCAGCTTCTCCAGCAATATCTCATCAGGCACCAGCACCACCGGGAGCCGTCATCACTACAGTAGCTGACTACTGCCTATACGTCGTACCTGCTGTAATCTTCCAATAAACTGCCGTTAGGTCTGATAAGTTTCCTTTCCCCCATCTCTGAGTGTGTTTGCACCTTGGTCTCTGTGTTGCTGTGGTAAAAGGGAATAAGACAACTAGTGAAAAAGGTACCACAAATGGTGACCCCCGGAGTGACACCTCAGATGATGCGGAGCAAAGGATAACTCTTCCCACATTCAGTCACAATGTAAAGGACAGGCTGGACCATGCTGGAACTGCTCTCACTGACAGCACGGTCACTGACTCACAAAAGTACATGGCACTGCTCTGTGCTCTTTCAACTGAGGTGTCTCAGAAGCTTTGGCAATCATCACCAATCCACCAGCTCCACATGTTCCCCGCCCTTAGAGACACCCTCCGCAACTGGTACTGTCAGTCCAGCAACCACATCCTCCAAGACCTCACACCTCTTACACTCAGCGACTCCACACCAGCCCGCGTATGGGAAGAAATGCAGCGCATTAACAACTGTAGCGCTGAGAAGCTGCCAAACACCAACCTGTGGCAACTACATCACCAAAAGCTTTCCGTTGACATCCACCTCACCCTATCAACTGTGGACACTGCCTACTCAGCCACGGAATGTTCTGCAACTGCAGATAGGGTATTCAGGGAGTTTACCTCACTGGCCCGCCACAATACTGCCTCCATCATCACCTGTCAGGACAGCACTGACAGTGCTGCCTCCAGCTACCCACCAGATCCTAGGCAATTGCCTTCTCAAGCCAACAACATTCAAAGTGAACTCCAGGCCCTCTGTCAATGCATTGACGCCTTGGAACATGTGCTCACCCATGGCCAACCACTCCAAGGTGCTCCAAAACTGCTCCAAGGTACGCTCGATGACACAACTCTGCACGTCACCCTACCACCACTCGACAGGACAACGTATGTTGGTTCCACGCCCGTTTCGGCCCTCGCACCCACAACTGTGTCATTCCCTGCACTTTTTAGGAAAACTCCAGCGGCAAGTGATGGTAGATGCCACCATCCCCTAGCCTTCATCCCATCATACAGACACTCCTGCTATGGCTATCGCTTCTCTACAGCACGTCACCCTCCTTCACGTCACCAACCACACTTCAGACTTTGTTACCTTGTCGACACAGAGGCAACCTTCAGCATCATTCCTCCACCTCCACAACACAACTGCCAGCAGTCTGCCTACGACCTCTTCACAGCTAATGGATCGCCCATCGCTGCTTATGGTATACTGACCCTCAATGTTGACCTTGGCCTGCCACATACCCTGACTTGGCCCTTTGTTGTTGCTATTGTTTCTCAACCGATCCTTGGCTATGATTTCCTAGCCTACCACAAACTCATTGTTGAGCCATCCAACAACTGCCTCACTCATGTTCCCTCAAGATAGAAGGTGGTTGGCAAGCCTGCCACAGGGACATAAGTTATTTCCTGTCTCACAGCCCAATGACTTCTCCTACCTCCTGCAGGATTTCTCTGAACTATTCTCTCCATGCACATCGCCAGTCCACACCTGTGCTAGGATCTTTCACTGCATTGAAACATCAGGACCCCCAGTTTTTCCCTGACCTTGATGCCTTCCTCCAAAATGAACTCAGTGTAGCCAAGGCAGAATTCAGCTCCCTTCTGGACAAAGGCATCATTCGGCCCTCTAAGAGCTCTTAGTCCTCTGCGCTCCACATGGTCCCAAAATCTGACCCCAGTGAGTGGAGAGTTTGCAGCAACTACAGAGCCCTCAACCAGATTACAAAGCCTGACTGCTACCCCATCCCGCACATCCATGACTTCCAACATAAGCTCTGCAACAAGAAGATATTCTCCAAAATCTACCTTGTGTGCTCCTTCTACGAATTTCCGGTGACACCTGAAGACATCCAGAAAACTGCCATCACCACTCCTTTTGGACTCTTTGAACTTGCCTACATGAGTTTTAGCCTATGCAGTACAACTCAGACCTTCCAACAATTCATGGACCATATTCTCCACAGTCTCAACTTCGTCACAGTATACATCGACAACATATTGGTTGCTTCCCCGTCCATTGCTGACCATCACCGTCACCCACAGCTTCTTCTCCAATGCCTTCAGGACTTTGGTCTCAAGATTCATCCGGCCAAGTGTATGGTGCTGCATCACTTGACTTCCTTGGTCACAGAGTCTCTGCAGATGGCATCCAACCTCTCCCACAGAAGACTGATGCCATTTAACAGTACCCTCAGTCTGATACAGCAAAGAGGCTTCAAGAATTCTTTGGCATCATCAACTATTACCACCGCTTCATTGCAGATGCAGCTGACCTTTTTGCACCTCTTCACAACCTCCTCAAGAAGCTTCCAGAGTCATCCCACCTGCCAATCACTTGGACCCAGGAACCCCAGGCTGCATTCACCACCGTTGAGGAGCACATCTTGCGCCTCACTCTACTCCCTCACCCTGCACCAAGTCCACCACCACATTCACCTCAGATGCCTCAGCCACTGCTGTTGATGCAGTCTTACACCAAGAGATCGACGGCTGGCTAATACCTATCGCTTTTTTTTCTTTTTTTTTTTAAACTCTCCAGTCCCCCCAAATGAAGTACAGCACCTTTGACTGCAAACTACTGGCCATATACCTCGCTGTCAAGCACTTCCAGCACTTCCTTGAGGGCCTCCAGTTCACCATCTACACAGACCATAAACTGCTTGTCCACTCCTTTGCCACAAGCTCTGAGATGCACACACCTAGTGTCCTCTGCCATGTGACCTGTATCTCTGAATTCACCAGCGACATCCGGCACATCAAGAGCAAACAGTGAAATTGATGATCCCCTCTCCCGCATCTCCATCATCACGCCTCAGATGTTCCCAGACCACAAGCTACTTTCTACAGCCCAGCAGGATGACAAAGACCTTGCCAAATATAGCAGTTCACCCTCAGGCCTCGATCATCAGGAGTTCTCCGTTCCCAGGAAAGACCTCAAGATCTGGTGCGATGTTTCCTGTGGGCAGCCCAGACCATCTGTCCCACATACCCTTTGTCGCACCAGGTTCAACCGTATACATGGCTTAAGTCATCCAGAAGTACGGGTCTCCCAGAGTCTCCTTGCTCAGCGTGTTGTCTGGCCTGGCATCTCGGCAGACAATCGTGCCTAGACTACTCAGTATCTTGCCTGTCAGTCGTCCAAGGTCCATCAACACACCCACTCCCCTGTCGAGATGCTCACCATCCCTACAGGATGCTTCAAGACCATCCACCTGGACATTGTGGGACCCCTTCCATCTTCCCAGTGCACCTACCTCTCCACTTGCACTGACTGGTTCACCAGATGGGCTGAGGCCATCCCTATTCCAGTGGCTACTGCAGAGACACTGCCATGGTCTTTTTGTCTGGGTGGGTTTCTTGCTTTGGTGCCCCAACTATGATCATCACCGACAGGGGTGTGCAGTTTGATTCACACCTCTGGAGAGAGCTGCTGCAATATCTCGGCACTTCCCAACACCATACCACAGCCTACCACCCCGAGTTGAATGGCATGGTTGAACACTTTCACTGCCAGCTAAAGCAAGCCATCAAGGCACGGCCTCATCCTTACCACTGGGTGGACGTGCTTCCCGTGGTGCTCTTTGGAATCCATGCTTCACCCAAAGAAAGACCTTGACTGCAGTCCAGCGCACCTCACCTCCGACAAACAACTCCGACTTCCTGACAACCTCTCACTGGACTCAAGCCCTCTTCTCGGTCACCACAACATATTGCAACCATTACAGCACATAGTGACCTCCTTCAAAGTTACGGCTCCCTGTCAACCTTCAAACAACCAAAATGCCGTACCACCAGCCCTCACCAATGCTGACTATGTTTTTGTCAGACGGGACACCCACCATAACCCTCTCCAGCACCCCTACGATGGCCCATTCCAAGTCATCCCCCATTTAATGAAGTTCAGAATGATCAGCCACAAGGAAAAATAGGACATCGTGAGCATCGAGCATTTGAAGCCAGCGACCATGCCTCCAGATGCCATCCCACCAACCCAACAGGAACCTCCAAAACGCAGCACACCACCACCATCACCATCACGCACACTTGACGTATGGGTACCACCGTCCACCTCACCAGATAATGATACCCATGGAGACACTCACACCTCTGTTCTTCCTCCACAGGTTTCTTCTCCCGATCCTACTGTAGATGCTACCAGTGGATACACAACCCATAGTGGCTGCATCATACACATCCCAGAGAGCTATGTCTTACACATCGGAGCGAGCCATCTTCCCACAGCTTGCAGGGGTAGAGGGAAAGTATTGTAGTAACCATCACCAGCATCCACTACAACACTGTCCCCTGCAACTACTTCCCTTGGTGGTCCCAGAGACAACATACGTGCTCTCCTGGCAACAATGGCACAGGGGACCCCTGGCTGATGTGCTCTTCTTGCTCACTGGAGCAGAGCGAGTGACTCTGCCATGCCAGGGAAGTCAGACCAGGGTGAGCATCAACATCAGTTCACCACCACTTGGTCCAGCTAGTTCACCAGCACCAGCTCCAGGTCCAGTCTCACCAGCAGCACCAGCTCCAGCTTCTCCAGCAACACCTCACCAGACACCAGCACCACCGGAAGCTGTCATCACTACATCAGCTGACTACCCTCTATACACCGCACATGCTGTAATCTTACAATAAACTGCTGTTAGGTCTGATGAGTTTTTCTTTCTCTCATCTCTGAGTGTGTGTGCATATTGGTCTCTACGTCACTATGGTAAAAGGGAATAAGACAACTAGCGAACAGGGTTCCACAGTTTTATTCAGTTTCTTGAGTATAGTGACTTCTTGTACTTTATTTTAATCATCCTCCAACATTACTGTAAGGACTGTTTAATATGTTGGGCCGCTCGGCGAAAGCATGGGAATGCGTGGCCCTACCTGCTCCGGCCAAAATGTATCGAGAGATAAGTAAAGGAAGGCTGGGCATCTGGTGTTTCCCTGAACTCCCTCTTACATGGTGCAGTGATTGGTCCTGTCTAAGTGCCTGCCATGGCTACCTGGCACCCACGCCTGCCCACTTCCTCTCCTAGGTCTAGTAGTCGACCTGCGGTGCCTCTCAGGTAGTTATGTCAGGTCCAGGAGGCCATCTCCACACTGCAGCAGAGCTTGGCATTGCCAACATCCCAGCAGCAGCCTCCACCTAGAATTCCTGCATCTGCTGCCCCAGACAAGTGTGAGGCAGAGATGTCAACGGTGGCCTTTCGTTCGTGAAGACGATCTATGGAGTGCTGGCTGAAACTCAGCGGCTGGCCACTGTCAGATGCTGTCCTGCACATATGCCTGTGTTGCACGCCAGCCCTGCAGCAGTCCCTGGATGCCAAGTTTTCCTTAGTGCAGTGGAGCTCCTTACCTTTGTCAGAGGTGTTGCATGCCATTGAAAGGATTGTGTTCCAAGCATTGAACCAAGCAGTTAATTGGTGCAACTTTTTTTAGTGGAACCAGTTACCCATTGAATCTATCGGTGCTTATTTCGTGACAATCACCTGGAGTGCCTCCGATTGTGAGTTTCAGTGGCCCCATTACAAACGTGATCTGTCGGTGTACATGCTTTTGCGGAAGTTGATTGTGGGTTTGCATAATCCAGTGCTCAAAAGAGAGGTGTTTCTTTTTGTAATAATTTCAGTGATGTGGATACTTTGTGTAAACATTGCTCTACATTTGAGGCAGCCCACACGGACACCAGTGCTGGTGGGCTTTTTGGGCAGGAGAGCACAGTGGCAGGCGCTGCTCCTCTGCCAAATATGTTCCAGACAAACGAAACTCTGAGTGTGGGGGGAGCTTGCAAACCAGCTCCTGCTCCTGCCCCATCCTCAAGTCCCAGGGCCCACCCCTGTTTCAACTGCGGCGGCTTCCACCCACCAGGAAGGTCATCATGCCCTATGAGGTTCCTAGCATGCCACCAGTGCGGTAAAATCGGCTTTAAGAAGTTGTGTCAGAATGCAGGCATTAGCAGGCAATACCCAGGAGGTTTCCGGGGCTTTGGTGATCACTGGCACTAACTCATCAGTCCAGCCTATGCTTTGAGTAACCATTAGCCACCAGTGTGGTGGGAAATCCTGTCCAGTCCAAGTTGTGGCAGACACCAGGGCACAGGTGTGTGGCTGGCTTGGAGCTCCTGGAGTCTCTGGTCCTGCAGACTGCACTGTTGCAGCATCCGGCTGGCTTAAGGGATGTGGCAAACATGCTTCTACAGCCAATGGAATCTACCATGTGTGATATACATTACTCCAGCCGTTTGACTACCCAGGATGTCTACTTCATTGAGTCGGCCTGACAGTGCTATCTCTCGCTACCAGCGTGCAGAGAATTGGGTCTTGTACACCCTGACTTCCCGCACCAGTCCCCACTGGTTATGTCAGTTGCCACAGGGGGTGGCAGCTTCCCAGACCCAGCGGACAACATGCCACAGAGGCCTGACGCCATGCCCCTGCCACTGTTGGAGGAAAGCATCCCACAGTTGGAAACGTGGCTCCTCCGGCACTTCTCAGCGTCCACCTTCAACACTGATAGGTGCCCCCACCCAGTAATGTCAGGAGAGCCACACAGGATACACCCGCTTCCTGATGTTGTGCCATATGCCTGCCACACCCTCGCATCTGTGCCACGACATCGGGAGGCTGAGGTCAAGAATCAATTGGACGAGGACGTATGAAAGGGTGTGATTGAGCCAGTGCCAACAGGGGAGGTATCTGAGTAGTTCATGAGGATGGTGTGGTAGTGACCAAAAAGTCGGACCACCCACAGCACACTGTCAGCTTCCAGAAACTCAGTGCTGTCTGCCGTAGAGAGAGACACTACACCCTACACCCGTCGATATGGTTTTGGACATCCCTCGCCACACCTACAAGATAACCACTGACGCACACGGGCTTCCATCATGTGGAGCTTGAGGAGTCAAGCAAGAAGCTCATGACATTTATCACCCCTTTGGGTTGCTACAGGTACCGCAGGACCACCATGGCACATTGTGCAGCCCTGGACGCATACACCAAGAGGTATGACGACGCCATCATGGATGTCCCACGAAAACTCAGATGCATTGATGACACTACTGCGCAACACCTGCGTTAAGGATGCATTTTGGCACACCTACGACTTCTTGGAGATGTGCACCAAGAATGGCATAACCCTCAAACCTGTGAAATTCAAGTTATTCATTGGCTTCCACATAGGCTGGGACTCATAAAAGCCCACAGAAGAAAAGCTGGCTGCCATCAGGAACTTCAGTATGCTAGCCAAATCCTCCTTAACAGACATTTGGTCCTGACATGAATTTGTTAACCAGTTGGCACCGTTTTTGGCCACAGCCCCCATCATGGAGCCCTTTAGGGAGCTGTTGTGCAAACCCCAGGGTAGGCGGGTGTATTGGGATGACTGCCTTCAGGAGAAGTTTCAGCAGATGAAGGAGACAATGTGTCAGTTGGCCAAGGACGGCCTCACCTTTTATGGCAAAGACAGTTCCACGATCGCCATGATGGACTGGAGCAAAGAAGGCATAGAATTTGTGGTTCTTCAGCAATACTGCTCTTGCCTGTCAACAGAGGCACCCTTCTGCTGCAAGAGCAAGTGGCATCTCGCACACTGGGGCAGTTGACACTTGATGCCAGCCGAAGATGGGTGCGCACCTGTGGAGGGTGAGGCATTAACGGTTGCCTCTGGAAAGCCTGCCTCTTTCTACCCAGATGCCCCAGCTTAGGCCTAGTCACCGGTCATTGACCCCTCTTCAAGCTCTTGGGAGACAGCACTGAAGGACATTGTCAACCCAGGGCTGTTCTCTTTGAAGGAAAAAATAGTGAGGTACAGGTTCCAGGTGAAATATCTTCCAGGAAAATGGAACTGGGCAGCCAACTTCATATCCCACCACCCTGCCCTCCGGGCACGGCCAGACACCACAGACGACGACTTAGCCGACAGCCTGGACGTGGCCATGGCTACAGCCACTGTTACTTCTCTCAGCCAGGACAGGTGTATCATCCTGGAAGACACAGCATTCCTCCAAGCCGCGGCCAATGATCCCATTTACCAATGACTCGTGGTCAAAGTGTTGGCAGGTGACTGGCACATGCAGAGATCACAGAAGACTGCCTGCCTGCGTCAGTTCTATAGTGTCACGGAAAAGGCGGGCAGTGTTGCAGGGACTCGTGACTTACATATTTGCCCAGGGGTCCATCTGCCTGGTTATCCCTGAGGCCTTTCATCACCAGGTGGCAGCCAACCTCCACGCTGGCCACCAAGGGCTTGACAGCATGCTAAGAAGAGCAAGGCAGACGGTGTATTGGCCAGGTATGGAGGGCAACCTTCAGCAGTACTGAGACTCATGTGCCGCCTGTAACGCCCATGCCCCATCCCAGGCAGCTGAACCACTTATTCTTATGCCAGCACTGGAGTACCCCTTCCAACACACAATGGCAGTTTTGCCACAACTTGGTCAAGTGTACCTGGCATACGCTGACAGACTCGTGAGGTGACTGGAGATTTGCTGATTTCCCAAGCAGCACCACCTCTAACAAGCCAAAGTACTTCTCTCTGTGGGAGCACCCAAGGGGATCTCCAGTGATGACAGAACCAACCTTGTTTATAATGACATGTGTGCCTTCTTCAAACGGTGGGGAGTGGAGATGTGTACAGTATCTCCTCCACCCACTACCCACAGTCCAGTGGCAGAGCAGAGGCTGCCGTAAAGTCTGCCAAGAATCTGTTACGGATGAACACATGCACCAGGGGCAGTCTTAACTGTGACAAGATGTCAGCAGCTCTCCTATAATACCTGAACATGCCCCTGCACGGGGTCAACATTCCCCAGCCCAGCTGGTAACAGGGAGACAGCTGAGTGAACAAGTAGGTGGATGTACATTGGTGGTAGCCTCTCCATGACAGGGAGCTGGCAGTGGCTAAGTCTGACAGCGACGTCATAGAATGCCAAGGAACACCCGAGAGCCTTCCCCCATTATTACCAGGCACTCAGATATGGGTGTAGAACCAATCGACCAGAGTCTGGGGCCGACGTGGCGTCATTGTCGAGGCTATTCCTCACCGCCAGTATACCATCAGGCTGTGGCAGTGGCCGCCTTTTGCTACGCAATCGGAGACAACAACAGGTCATCCACGTTGAGTACCTCTTGACACCCTTGCACTCGCCAAACCCCACTCATGCACCTGCCTCTCCGAAGTCACAGTCACCACCCAAGGAAGCCCCAGGACCTGGCTCACCACACCCGGCGCATCATATGCCCACATCCGCATCACCAGGGCACTCTGTTACCTAAACTGCGTAAGGCTTTACCAGCAGGCAGTAACAAGTACGATATGGTACCGTATCAGTTCGCGCTGCCAGCCCCGCCCAGCCTATCATTGGCACCGCCTTTAGTTGCTGGATAGGTTTAAAAGAAAAAAGAAAAACTTCGCTTTGGCATGCAAAGTATAAACAAAGCCAGGATGAAGCCTGTCCATACATTACTATGGTCTTCCCTGAGAAACTCATTGATAGTGAGTTTGACTTGGAGAGAGCATTTTTCTTGTAGCTAATTGTGATAAATATTATTATAAACTATAACTTTAGACTAAATTTAATTTTCCAATGTAATAATTAAAGCAAAACTTCAAATTGTACCGTCAAACAGGAAAATTGTACCGCTTGATGGAAACTGTACCGAAAATGACTTTTTTTGCAATGTAGGACCGTAGTACCGCAAACCTAAAAATGTACCATTTTGGTACAGCTGTACCACAGGTGGCAACACTGATCACCACGTCCCACATGTCGGCCTCTGCCATTTACTCAATGTCCAGGGAGAGTGTGTATGCAGTCTAGGTGGCTCTCTGACTATGTCTAACACTTACCATTCACTGTTCTTACTTTTTTTGTAAAGTTATGTTGATGTACAGTTGGCCTAAGAAGTGACGGCGGAGTATCCAGAAGTTATCGGTCAGCGATGACACATATCTCCTTATATCTTTACAAGGTGAAACCTGTTATGTAAAATTGTTACAGAAAACAATAAGTAAACGTCAAAATACCAGTATATTTCAAAATAGTAGGAAGCAGTGCGTTTGTTACGATAATAGGGAATCCTAAGCGGAACTAATTGAAATGTCAAAACTATCGCTCAGAGACTGTCAGGAATAATTTGCGGAGTTCATATTAAGTATGGTAACACGCAATAATTTTTAGTAGCATAAGACTGAAAAGAAGAGAGATTCAAAAAAGAAATAAAATCAGCCATTATTATTTCTAAAATAATTTCGCTTTCAATACTTGGGAATAATTTAAAGTAGAGTTTATCCGTTTCTGTTTTCTTCATGGTCCGACAGAAAGCGGGAAATCAGCGTAAGTAAGTAGGCCTATTTTAAATGGTTCGATCAACTAGCACAAAAGGAGACTACTTTTACTCAGTGACATACAGTTATTACTGTGCATTTGGCGAGTTTTCCATTAAGAAAAATCTCTGGAAGAGTTAATATACGCCAGTGAATGATATATAAAGAAAGAACCTCAGAAATTTGCCGAGAGTCGGAGGTCCTTGGAAAATATCAACTTGTGCTTTTGCAATGCAAGAGTTTATACTGGTAAACTTGTTTTCGTCCTCTTTATCGCCTAATGTACCTCCTTACAACTGTAAATAAGTTTGCATCACTGGGAATAAAGTAGCTAATTATAATTATAAGCGTGGAGAAGACAAGCAGTAAGCGCAGAACAGTCTTGCTGCTACTGCAGGTAGGGTATTACTCATTACTACGAACAGTTTCATTGTTGTGGCATCCTTATTTTTGCTATATCATCACCATAGCATTTGAAAAGAGAATAGTAGTGTATTGCAGTCACAAGAATTTTCCTTAACTGATCTTCGAAACTAGAGCATCTGTATTTGAAATCATGGGAAGCAAATGCATCAGGAACATCGCACACGGAGTAATACTGAAATACAGGAGTTAGGGGTTGTGGCCGCAGACGACGCGACGGCCAGTGCAGACGACACCAACACCCCCAGCACCACCAGGGGGCCGCCACTGACACTGAGCGGCTGGGAACAGGAACGGCGTACCTGTATCTCTTCCCGGTGCCTCTCTTGCTCCCAGGGGGTGCCCCGGAAAGATAGCAGTCGCCGGCACCTAGTTTCCGGCCGAAATTCCACTTGCCAAGTAAGGGTGGAGTTTACAACTCCACGCAACGCCACAGTATTGGCCATACTCATACTGGGTACAGGGCAGAACCGGCCACAGTCCGTTCCCCAGTTGCACCCCCGCTACTGGGCCGTGGCACGGACGCATGTCGGTCGGGCAGGACAGGCCATAAGTCGTCTGACTCCTGTAGTCGTTCCCACCAGAGTAGCGTCGCAGTACCAGCCACAAGCTGTACTGGGTACGAAGCAGGATCAGCCACAGTCCGTCCCTCTGCTACTAGTCCTCTTAGCTCCACGGTACAGGCCATTAGCCGCACAAGAGCTACAGCCTCCTGTGCCACTATGACGTCGGCCACTAGTCACGTCAGGCCAGAGGTAGAGCAGGCCACTTGCCACACTGAAGCTGATGTCCCCTGTGCCACCACGATGTCAGCCATTAGCCACGTCAGGCCTGAGGTAGAGCAGGCCACTAGCAACACTGAAGCTGATGTCCCCTGTGCCACTACAACGTCGGCCACTAGTCACGTCAGGCCAGAGGTAGAGCAGGCCACTAGCCGTACTGAAGCTGACGTCCCCTGTGCCACCACAACGTCGGCCATTAGTCACGTCAGGCCAGAGGTAGAGCAGGCCACAGTCTGCTTCTCTCCCACAGGAGATCCTGCAGACAGAGAGGACCCCTCTCCAGAGCCATGGCAAGGCCTCACCAGAGGCCTTGGTTCCCTGCAACTTTACCAGTGTGAACAGCGGCCGAAGCGGAGCCCCAGCAGACCCCATAGCTGACGTCGGCCCCTGTCTACTAGTCCCCCAGCCCGAGGTCCCCGTGTGATGACCCTGACGGCGACGCCGCCCCCCAGCCGTTGCCGCAGTCCAGCCACCCCGGGTTCCAGTACCCTGGGTCCTCAGTCACCCCAGGAGTTGCCCCGAAAACCGGGGCGCGAATTACCTGTGGGCAAGACCTCCCTGAGTCTCTCCCAGACTTGACGTTAGGCCTGTCTCCTGGCTCTCTTCAGGCCGAGCCCCTAGTCCCACGACTATGTGTGGGGCCCTGTCTAGGGGCGCGTCACTCTGCCCCTCCTCCGGACGGAGGAATCAACCTGGGGCCCACCAGTGGCAGTGAAGTGAGTGGACTTTACCTATGTATGTGCTTTCTAGACCCAGATACATGTGTGTGCATTAGCTTATACCATGCGACTGATTTCCTATAGTGTATTCTAGTGATAAGTGACCAGGAGCCCAGAGTATAAGATTGGACGAGCCTAATAGCTAACCTTGGCCTAATTTATATCCCGAGTGGAGTCCCTCGCATCCCACAGTGAACGAAACGCTACAGTGACCAACAGAACAATAATATTGTGCCGATTGTGCCATTCCTTGTTTATTGAAACTCTCCCTCCCCAGCGTACAGGCACGCGAGTGAAACACCTCAGTGGCTAGCAGAAAGAATAGATATTATTTCCATCGTGCCTTCCCCTTGTGCATTAAACCTCCACCCACCCCAGTGTCCGGACACACTAGTTATGGTATGCCTTGGCATCTCCAAATGTCCCGCTAGAATACCGCAGTCCCCCCCCCCTTCAGTGATCACTGCGCGGCTGACTCTACCTGAGATAGACTTCCGGCCGGCAAGTGTCTATGACACAGGTGTTAACGTAATTTATATACCAGTGCCGTCCAGTGCTATACGAGATTGGGAAATTATAGTAAATTCATTCCTGTGTCCTGAATCATAAGTGTATTTTATGTGCCATAAGTGCTGGGTAAATAATACAATACTTCTACCAGCCGGTATAGTGACAGATTTCCAGTCAAGTAAAACCTTGTGTTGAGTTGTTAACCCATCCCCAGCAAACCCAGCACCTAATGTATTTATTGATGTATTATCGTCTCTGGGAAGATATTTGTAATACATATGTGTAACATTCACTGCTTTGTTTTTGCGTCCAGTCCTATTCCATAGAGATATCGACCCGGTCTAGAATAGGGACCCGCTGTACCTTGCGTATTTGAGGACGAGAAACCGACCCGCAAATACGTAGCATAACACTGGTGGCTAGCGGTGGTTCTTGACCCGGAATGTGAAAGAGGACTGGAAAAAAAAAATTGAAAATGGCAGCCAAAACACATGTACCCATACCAAAATTCGACCCAGAACAATGCGAGATCATTACATACTTAAATATGGTCAAACCATTACTTGATATTGGGTTTGAGAATGATAATCAGAAAATAGCTGTCACTCTACCTCACCTGGGAAAGGCGGTATCTAGTATAGCACCAAAAATAGTCCCAGATCTCACGTAGGCCAGATTTGCAAAAATAGTAACAGAAGCTTAAGGGAAGTTGTCGCGATGTCACAACTCGATGCGCTAAAATATGACGGTGATTTGGACAACACGTTGGTCCAAGCTCGGCGACTCGTCACCACCACGTACCCGGATGCTGAAATGAATACCCAGGACAAGCATATATTTAACACCCTTCTCAGAGTCCTTCCGGGCATAGTGAAAGAACATTTCACTATCCACGACCCGGCAGAAAATTTGGACCGCGATGTCCAGCTCATTCGCCGCCTTCTCGCAGCACGCCACGACAAGCAACACATCGGGGTCCCGAGCTGGTTCCCCACGAAACCCTCTCCCCTGCCGCCCCAACCCCATCCAACCTCAACGCAAAGCATCTCCGCCCCAGCCCCCCCAAGAGCCCACCCCACCAGGAAACGGCCACCACAGAAAGATAATGCAAATCTCATCATTATCAATCCATGGGAATTTACAGCCTGTAACAGCCGCTGCCCACTTCATGACATACGTGAACAACTGAAGGCGGCGCGCAGAATAAGAGCCAAGGCGTCGCCCAATGTTGACAGTAGATGAGGGCCCTGCGAACCCCTAACCCCCCCTCGTTGAGGAACCTGACGCCGGCTGCGAGCCAGGGAAGATTGATACCGACATGGCCCTCGAGCTGACATTGGATTTTTAGGACCGCCCCCGCACCTTCCCATGGTGGTGGGGGCCACCTCTGCAAAGTACCGACCCCCGGTCTATGACAAAATTAAACTACAGGGGGTCAAGGCAAGACTTCTGGTAGATACGGGAGCCGCCAGGTCCTGCCTGTACACACATTTTTACTCCCACCATAAAAAGGTTTGGGGCCCCCTTTTCCCCACTTCAGCCTGCCTCATAGACGTGGGGGAAGGCCCCTTGCCTATTCGTGCGGAAACTCGGACCCTACAAACCAAGATTCACCAATCAGCCTCCACATACCATCCGTTCATCGTTTTTTACTCTTCCTGCCGTACCTATGATGGCTATTTAGGACTGGACCTGCTCCAAAAACTCCACACTCACATAGACTACCACGGGAGGCGACTTCACTTCCAACAGCCTCCTCAACAGCCCCCAGCCGTCTGTACGTGCGCACGACAAAACGACACTCCCCCCCTTTCATTGACCCCCCTTCCCCTCCCCCTTCTCCTGCCCCAGCTCCCCCTGGCTCCACTTTCCCCGCGACCGTCACGTCCTCCCTCACCATTCCCCCCACCACGAAGCTTGGCATCGGATCAATAAGCCCACAGGGACCCATTCCCTATTTTCCCCAAGTGTCCCCACCAGGCCCCTCTCCGCCTGTCTGATGTCGTCGACCTTCCTTCCGCCCCACCTCAATGCCATCAAAGTGGCGAACCTGGCGGCTACACCCCTCACTCTGCCAAGAGCACTCCTGATCGGCGACCTAGAGGCAGCTGAGCCTTGCGACACTCCACCCCTAAATTCAAACCCCTCTCCCCTCCCTCTTTTGCCTGACCACCTGTCCCCCCATCAAGCCCCCACGCCCCCCCCTCTACTCCTTCCCCCGCTCCCCCTGGCTCCACTTTCCCCGCGCCCCTTCGGACATACAACATACTTGGCCCATGAAATTCATACCACCGGGCCACCTATTCGGCATCCCTCCTGCTGGAAGAACCCACACCAACAGGTTGAGGAGGACAGGCAAGTCCGCGAAATGCTGGACGCCGGCATCATCACGCCCTCTACCAGCCCCTGGTCCTCCCCCGTTGTCCTGGTTCGGAAAAAAGACGGCACTCAGCGATTCTGCATCGATTACCGCCCCGTGAACGATGTAACTACCAAAGATGCCATTCCTC